>CM045743.1:2743939-3001439 GCA_024760905.1 Plotosus lineatus
GCTGAGACACTGGTGTCAAAGGATTGCTGTGACACTAGTGTCGGGATTGTAGGGACACTGGTGTAGAGATTGTTTGTGAGAGATTGCTGGTACACTGGTGTAGGGCTTGCTGGGACACTGGTGTAGGGATTGCTGGACTACTGGTGGATTGCTGGTCCACTGGTGTCGGGATTGCTGGACACTGGTGTCGGATTGCTCGTACACTGCTGGTGTAGGGTATTGCTGGGGACACTGGTGTCGGGATTGCTGTGACACTGGTGTAGGGATTGCTGGGACACTGGTGTAGGGTATGCTGGGACACTGGTGTCGGGTATGCTGACACTGGTGTCACACGGATTGCTGTTACACTGGTGTCGGGTATGCTGGGACAATTGTTTGTTCACTGCTGTAGGGATTGCTGGAGATTGCTGGTACACTGGTGTAGGTGCTGGTACACTGGTGTAGGGATTGCTTGGACACTGGTGTAGGGATTGCTTGGTACACTGGTCGGGATTGCTGGTCCACTGCTGTCGGATTGCTGGGACACTGGGGATTGTTGGGACACTGGTGTAGGGATTGCTGGGACACTGGTGTAGGGTGCGCGTACACTGCTGTCGGGATTGCTGTGACACTGAGTGTCGGGATTGCTGGGACACTGGTGTAGGGATTGTTGTGCACTGCTGTCGGGATTGCTGGTCCACTGGTGTAGGGATTGTTGGGACACTGGTGTCGGATTGTTGGTACACTGCTGGATTGCTGGTCACTGGTGTTGGATTGCTGGTCCACTGGTGTCGGGATTGCTGGGACACTGTGTAGAGATATCTGGGACACTGGTCGGGTATGCTGGTACACTGGTGTCGGGATTGCTGTCGGGACAGGGACACTGGTGTGAGATTGTTTGTGCACTGCTGTTGGTCCACTGGTGTCGGGATTGTTGGGACACTGGTGTAGGGATTGGTACACTGGGTGTAGGGTATGCTGGGACACTGGTGTCGGGATTGCTGTGACACTAGTCTGCTGTAGGGATTGCTGGTCCACTGGTGTCAGGATTGTTGGGACACTGGTGTAGAGATGCTGGTACACTGGTGTAGGGTATGCTGGGACACTGGTGTCGGGATTGCTGTGACACTAGTGTCGGATTGTAGGGACACTGGTGTGGAGATTGTTTGTGCCACTGGTGTAGGGTATGCTGGGACACTGGTGTCGCGGATTGCTGTGACACGAGTGTCGGGATTGTAGGGACACTGGTGGACCTGGTGTCGGGATTGCTGTGTCGGGATTATAGGACACTGGTGTGGAGATTGTTTGTGCACTGCTGTGGGATTGCTGGGGACACTGGTGTCGGATTGCTGTGACACTAGTGTCGGGATTGTAGGGTAGGGATTGCTGGTCACACTGGTGTGGAGATTGTTTGTGCACTGGTGTAGAGATTGCTGGTCACTGGTGTAGAGATTGCTGGTACACTGGTGTGCTGGTCCCACTGGTGTCGGGATTGCTGTGACACTAGTGTCGGGATTGTAGTACACTGGTGTAGGGTTTGCTGGGACACTGGTGTCGGGATTGCTGTGACACTAGTGTCGGGATTGTAGGGACACTGGTGTGAGATTGTTTGTGCACTGCTGTAGGGATTGCTGGTCCACTGGTGTCGGGATTGTTGGGACACTGGTGTAGAGATTGCTGGTACACTGGTGTAGGGTATGCTGGGACACTGGTGTGGAGATTGTTTGTGCACTGCTGTCGGGATTTGGTGTGGAGATTGTTTGTGCCGGGATTGTTGGGACACTGGTGTCGGATTGTTGTACACTGGTGTAGAGATTGCTGGGGGACCTGGTGTAGGGATTGCTGGTCCACTGGTGTCGGGATTGTTGGGACACTGGTGTAGAGTATCTGGTACACTGGTGTAGGGTATGCTGAGGGATTGCTGGTCCACTGGCACTGGTGTCGGGATTGCTGTCAGTGTCGGGATTGTAGGGACACTGGTGTGGAGATTGTTTGTGCACTGCTGAAGGGATTGCTGGCTGTCAGGATTGCACTGCGAGGGTGTGAAGGTACACTGGTGTAGGCGTGCTGGTACACTGGTGTAGTGATTGCTGTACACTGTGTAGAGATTGCTGGGGGACCTGGTGTCGGGATTGCTGTGTGACACACTGTCGGGATTGTGTCGGGATTGTAGGACACTGGTGTGGAGATTGTTTGTGCACTGCTGTAGGGATTGCTGTATGCTGGGACAGGGATTGTTGGGACACTGGTGTAGAGATTGTTGGGACACGATTGCTGGTCCACTGGTGTCGGGATTGTTGGGAACACTGGTGTCGGGATTGCTGTGACACTGGTGTCGAGATTGCTGTTTGTGCACTGGTGTAGGGATTGCTGGTCCACTGGTGTCGGGATTGTTGGGACACTGGTCAGGATTGTTGGGAGATTGCTGGTGACACTAGTGTCGGATTGATTGTAGGGACACTGGTGTGGGATTGTTTGTGCACTGCTGTAGGGATTGCTGGTCCACTGGTGTCGGGATTGCTGGTCCACTGGTGTCGTCCACTGGTGTCAGGATTGTTGTGGTGTCGGGATTGCTGTGTCGGGATTGTAGGGACACTGGTGTGGAGATTGTTTGTGCACTGCTGTAGGGATTGCTGGACACTGGTGTGGGATTGTTTGTGCACTGCTGTCATTGCTGGTCCACTGGTGTCAGGATTGTTGGGACACTGGTGTGGGATTGTTGGTACACTGGTGTAGAGATTGCTGGTACACTGCACTGGTGTCGGGATTGCTGTGACACTGTGTCGGGATTGTAGGGACACTGGGTGTCAGGATTGCTGTGTCGGGATTATAGGGACACTGGTGTGGAGATTGTTTGTGCACTGCTGTAGGGATTGCTGGTCCACTGGTGTCAGGATTGTTGGGACACTGGTGTAGAGATTGCTGGTACACTGGTGTAGGTATGCTGGGACGTGCACTGCTGTCGGGATTGCTGGTCCACTGGTGTCGGGATTGCTGGGACACTGGTGTCGGGATTGTTGGTACACTGGTGTAGAGATTGCTGGTACACTGGTGTAGGGATTGCTGGGACACTGGTGTAGGGATTGTTGGTCCACTACTGTAGAGATTGTGGTACACTGGTGTGGGATTGCTGGTACACTGCTGTCGGGATTGCTGGTCGTTGCTGGACACTGGTGTAGGGTTGTTTGGACACTGGTGTAGGGATTGCTGGTGACACTAGTGTCGGGATTGTAGGGACACTGGTGTAGAGATTGTTGGGACACTGGTGTAGGGTATGCTGGGACACTGGTGTCGGGATTGCTGTGACACTGTGTCGGGATTGTTGGGGACACTGGTGTGGAGATTGTTGTGCACTGCTGTCAGGATTGCTGGTCCACTGGTGTCGGGATTGTTGGGACACTGGTGTAGGGATTGTTACACTGGTGTAGAGATTGTTTGTACACTGCTGTAGGGATTGCTGGTCCACTGGTGTAGGGATTTGCTGGGACACTGGTGTAGAGATTGCTGGTACACTGGTGTCAGATTGTTTTGGGTACACTGGTGTAGGGATTGTTGGTCACACTGTCTGTAGGGATTGCTGGTCCACTGCTGTCGGGATTGTTGGGACACTGGTGGGATTGGTGGTACACTGCTGTATGCATCGTTAGACACTGGTGTTGGGATTTGTGGACACTGCTGTCGGGTTTGCTGGTACACTGGAGTAGGGCTTGCTGGGAGTGTGGAGATTGTTTGTGCACTGCTGTAGGGATTGCTGGTCCAACTGGTGTAGGGATTGTTGGTCCATTTCTGTCGGGAAGGCTGGGTACACTGTAGTAGGGATTGTTGGTCCACTGGTAGGGATTGCTGGACACTCGTAGGGATTGCTGGTACTTGCTGGTCCACTGGTGTCGGATTGTTGGGACACTGGTGTAGAGATATCTGGTACACTGGTGTAGGGTATGCTGGGACACTGGTGTCGGGACACTGGTGTCGGGATTGCTGTGACACTAGTGTCGGGATTGTAGGGACACTGGTGTGTGGAGATTGTTTGTGCACTGCTGTAAGGGATTGCTGGTCCACTGGTGTCAGGATTGTTGGGACACTGGTGTAGAGATTGCTGGTACACTGCTGGTGTCGGGATTGTTGGGACACTGATGTAGAGATTGCTGCACTGCTGTCAGGATTGCTGGTCCACTGGTGTCGGATTGTTGCTGGTCCTGGTGTAGGGTATGCTGGGACACTGGTGTCGGGATTGCTGTGACACTAGTGTCGGATTGTAGGGACACTGGTGTGGAGATTGTTTGTGCACTGCTGTCGGGATTGCTGGTCCACTGCTGTCGGGATTGCTGGAGTGTCGGGATTGTTGGGACACTGGTGTAGAGATATCTGGTACACTGGTGTAGGTATGCTGGCTGGTGTGGGATTGCTGGTCCACTGGTGTCAGGATTGTTGGGACGCTGTGTCGGGATTGTAGGGACACTGGTGTGGAGATTGTTTGTGCACTGCTGTAGGGGATTGCTGGTCCACTGGTGTCAGGATTGTTGGGACACTGGTGTAGAGATTGCTGGCACTGGTGTAGGGTATGCTGGGACACTGGTGTCGGATTGCTGTGACACTAGTGTCGGGATTGTAGGACACTGGTGTGGAGATTGTTTGTGCACTGCTGTCAGGATTGCTGGTCCACTGGTGTCAGGATTGTTGGGACACTGGTGTAGAGATTGCTGGTACACTGGTGTAGAGATTGCTGGCCACTGGTGTCAGGTTGGGACACTGGTGTAGAGATTGCTGGTACACTGGTGTAGTATGCTGTGACACTAGTGTCGGGATTGCTGGGACACTGGTTAGGGATTGCTGGTCCACTGGTGTCAGGATTGTTGGGAGGTCCACTGGTGTCGGGATTGTGGGACACTGGTGTAGGGATTGTTGGGACACTGGTGTAGAGATTGCTGGTACACTGGTGTCGGGATTGTGGACACTGGTGTAGGGATGCTGGGACACTGGTGTCGGGTATGCTGGGACACTGGTGTCGGATTGCTGTGTCGGATTGTAGGACACTGGTGTGGAGATTGTTTGTGCACTGCTGTAGGGATTGCTGGTACACTGGTGTAGGGCTTGCTGGGACACTGGTGTAGAGATTGCTGGTACACTGGTGTCGGTATTTCTGGGACACTGGTGTAGGGATTGCTGGTACACTGGTGTAGGGATTGCTGGTCCACTGCTGTCGGGATTGTTGGGACACTGGTGGGATTGGTGGTACACTGGTGTCTGTGCATCGACTAGTGTTGGGATTTGTGGTACACTGCTGTCGGGTTTGCTGGTACACTGGTGTAGGATTGCTGGGACACTGGTGTAGAGATTGTTGGTCCATTTCTGTCGGGAAGGCTGGTACACTGTAGTAGGGATTGTTGGTCCACTGCAGTAGGGATTGCTGGGACACTCTGTGTTGCTGGTACACTGGTGTAGGGATTGCTGGGACACTGGTGTGGATTGTTTGTGCACTGCTGTTGGGATTGCTGGTCCACTGGTGTCGGGATTGTTGGGACACTGGTGTAGAGATTGCTGGTACACTGGTGTAGGGGGCATGCTGGGACACTGGTGTCGGGATTGCTGTGACACTCGTGTCGGGATTGTAGATGTTTGTGCACTGCTGTCGGGATTGCTGGTCCACTGCTGTCGGGATTGCTGGTACACTGGTGTCGGGATTGTTGGCTGGTGTAGGATTGCTGTGACACTAGTGTCGGGATTGTAGGGACACTGGTGTAGGATTGTTTGTGCACTGCTGTAGGGATTGCTGGTCCACTGGTGTCGGGATTGTTGGGACACTGGTGTGAGATTGCTGGTACACTGGTGTAGGGTATGCTGGGACACTGGTGTAGGATTGCTGTGACACTAGTGTCGGGATTAGGGACACTGGTGTGGATTGTTTGTGCACTGCTGTCGGGATTGCTGGTCCACTGGTGTTGGGATTGTTGGGACACTGGTGTAGAGAGTGTTGGGACACGGTGTAGGGCTTGCTGGGACACTGGTGTCGGGATTGTTCGTGTATACACTGGTGTGAGATTGCTGGTCCTGCAGTAGGGATTGCTGGTATACTCGTGTGTGGACACTGGTGTGTGGAGATTGTTTGTGCACTGCTGTCGGGATTGCTGGTCCACTGCTGTCGGGATTGCTGGTCCACTGGTGTCGGGATTGTTGGGACACTGGTGTAGAGATTGCTGGTACACTGGTGTAGGGTTGCTGGTCCACTGGTGTCTGGTGTAGGGATTGCTGGACACTGGTGTCGGGATTGTGGGACACTGGTGTAGGGTATGCTGGGACACTGGTACTGGTGTAGGGATTGCTGGTCCACTGGTGTCAGGATTGTTGGGACATTGTTTGTACACTGCTGTCGGGATTGCTGTCGGGTATGCTGGGACAACTGGTGTCGGGATTGTTGGGACACTGGTGTAGAGATTGTTGGTACACTGGTGTAGATTGCTGGTACACTGTGTGGAGATTGTTTGTGCACTGCTGTAGGGATTGCTGGTCCACTGGTGTCAATTGTTGGGATAGGGATTGCTGGGACACTACTGTAGGGATTGCTGGTCCACTGCTGTCGGGATTGTTGGGACACTAGTGTCGGGATTGTGGTACACTGCTGTCTGCATGTTGTCCACTGGTGTTGGGATTGTGGTACACTGCTGTCGGGTTTGCTGGTACACTGGTGTCGGGATTGCTGTGACACTAGTGTTGGTGTAGGGCTATGCTGGGACACTGGTGTAGGGATTGTTGGTCCACTGTCGGGATTGCTGGTACACTGGTGTAGGGATTGCTGGTCCACTGCAGTAGGGATTGCTGGTACACTGGTGTAGGGTTGCTGGTACACTGGTGTAGGGTTTGCTGGGACACTGGTGTAGGGATTGCTGTGACACTAGTGTCGGGATTGTAGGACACTGGTGTAACACTGGTGTAGGGATTGCTGGTACACTGGTGTAGGGTATGCTGGGACAGGACACTGGTGTAGAGATTGTTGGGTACACTGGTGTAGGGATTGCTGGTACACTGGTGCTGGATTGCTGGACACTGGTGTCGGGATTGCTGGGACACTGGTGTAGAGATTGCTGGTACACTGGTGTCGGGATTGCTGGACACTGGTGTCGGGATTGTTGGATTCGGGATTATAGGGACACTGGTGTGGAGATTGTTTGTGCACTGCTGAAGGATTGCTGGTACACTGGTGTAGGTGTTTGTGCACTGCTGTCGGGATTGCTGGTCCACTGGTGTCAGGATTGTTGGGACACTGGTGTCGGGATTGTTGGTACACTGGTGTAGAGGTGTAGGGTATGCTGGGACACTGGTGTCGGGATTGCTGTGGTGGAGATTGTTTGTGCACCGTTGCTCGGGATTGCGGGTCCACTGCTGTCGGGATTTGCTGGTCCACTGGTGTCGGGATTGTTGGGACACTGGTGTAGATATGCTGGTAACACTGGTGTAGGGATTGCTGGTCCACTGGTGTCGGGATTGTTGGGTACACTGGTTGGTGTAGAGATTGCTGGTACACTGGTGTAGGGATTGCTGGTCTAATTGGTGTCGGGATTGTTGGGACACTGGTGTAGAGATATCTGGTACACTGGTGTCGGGTGGCGCTGGGACACTGGTGTCGGGATTGCTGTCGGGATTATACTGGGACACTGCTGGGAGATTGTTTCAGCACTGCCGTAGGGATTGCTGGTCCACTGGTGTAGAGATTGTTGGGACACTGGTGTAGAGATTGCTGGGACACTGGTGTAGGGTATGCTGGGACACTGGTGTCGTGATTGCTGTGACACGAGTGTCGGGATTGTAGGGACACTGGTGTCGGGATTGTTGGGACACTGGTGTAGAGATTGTTGGGACACTGGTGTAGAGATTGTTTGTGCACTGCTGTCGGGATTGCTGGTCCACTGGTGTTGGGATTGTTGGGACTCTGGTGTAGAGATTGTTGGGACACTGGTGTAGAGATTGCTGTGACACTGCAGTGTCGGATTAGGACACTGCGGGAGATTGTTTGTACTGCTGTAGGGATTGCTGGGTCCACTGGTGTCTGGTGTAGGGATTGTTGGGATAATTGGTGTAGAGATTTGTTGGGACACTGGTGTAGAGATTAAGGTACACTGGTAGGGTATGCTGGGACACTGGTGTCGGGATTGCTGCACACTAGTGTCGGGATTGTAGGGACAATTGCGTGGAGATTGTTTGTGCACTGCTGTCGGGATTGCTGTGACACGAGTGTCGGGATTTGTAGGGACACTGGTGTGGAGATTGTTTGTAATTGCTGTAGGGATTGCTGGTCCACTGGTGTCGGAGATTGTTGGGACACTGGTGTAGAGATATGCTGGTACACTGGTGTAGGGTATGCTGGGACACTGGTGTCGGGATTGCTGTGTCGGGATTCGTAGTAGGACACTGGTGTGGAGATTTGTTTGTACACTGCTGTAGGGATTGCTGGTCCACTGGTGTAGGGCTTGCTGGGACACTGTTTGTGGTGTAGAGATTGCTGGTAACACTGGTGTCGGTATTTCTGGTACACTGGTGTGTCCACTGGTGTCAGGATTGTTGGTATGGTACACTACTGTAGGGATTGCTGGTCCACTGCTGTCGGGATTGTTGGGACACTGGTAAAGGGATTGGTGGTAACACCGCTGTATGCATCGCTCGTCCACCTAGTGTTGGGATTTGTGGCACACTGCTGTCGGGTTTTGCTGGTACACTGGAGTAGGGCTTGCTGGGACACTGGTGTAGGGATTTCGTTGGTCCATTTCTGTCGGGAAGGCTGGTACACTGTAGTCGGGATTGGTTGTCCACTGCAGTAGGGATTGCTGGTACACTGCGTAGGGGGTTGCTGGTACACTGGTGTAGGGTTTTGCTGGGACACTGGTGTAGGGATTGTTAGGACGTGACACTAGTGTCGGGATTGTAGGGACACTGGTGATTGTTTGTGCACTGCTGTAGGGATTGTTATCCACTGGTGTCGTGGATTGTTGGGACACTGATGTAGAGATTGGGCTGGTACACTGGTGTAGGGTGCTGGGACACTCGGTACGGATTGCGACACTAGTGTCGGGATTGTAGTAGGACACCGGTGTGGAGATTGTTTGTGCACTGCTGTCGGGATTGCTGGTCCACTGGTCGGGATTGCTGGTCCACTGGTGTCGGGAGGTTGGGACACTGGTGTAGAGATATCTGGTACACTGGTGTCGGGTACGCTGGGGACACTGGTGTCGGGATTGCGGGATTGCTGCGTCGGGATTATAGGGACACTGGTGTGGAGATTGTTTGTGCACTGCTGTAGGGATTGCTGGTCCACTGGTGTCGTGGATTGTTGGGACACTGGTGTAGAGATTGCTGGTAAATAATTGGTGTAGGGTATGCTGTGACACTAGTGTCGGGATTGCTGTGTACACTGGTGTAGGGTATGCTGGGACAACACTAGTGTCGGGATTGTGGGGACACTGGGTCGGGATTGTAGGGACACTGGTGTGGAGATTGTTTGTGCACTGCTGTCAGGACGCTGGTCCGGGACACTGGTGTCGGGATTATTGGGACACTGGTGAGATTGTCTGGAGACACTGGCAGAGAGATTGCTGGTACACTGGTGTAGGGTATGCTGGGACACTGGTGTCGTGATTGCCGTGACACGAGTGTCGCGGGATTGGAGGGACGTCCACTGGTGTGGGAGATTGTTGGGACTGGTGTAGAGATTGCTGGTACACTGGTGTAGAGATTGCTGGGACAGTGTAGAGATTGCGCACCGCTGTCGGGATTGCTGGTCCACTGCTGTCGGGATTGCTGGGTGTAGGGTATGCTGGGACACTGGTGTCGGGATTGTTGCGCCACTAGTGCAGAGATTGCTGGCACACTGCGTGTGGGTATTGTTTGTGCACTGTTGTCGTGATTGCTGTGACACTGGTGTCGGGATTGTAGGGACACTGGTGTGGAGATTGTTTGTGCACTGCTGTGGGATTGCTGGTCCACTGGTGTAGGGTATGCTGGGACCTGGTGTAGGGATTGCTGGTCCACTGGTGGATTAAGGGTCCACTGGTGTCGGGATTGTTGGGACACTGGTGTAGATATCTGGTACACTGCGTCGGGTATGCTGGGACACTGGTGTCGGGATTGCTGTGTCGGGATTATAGGGACACTGGTGTAGAGATTGTTTGTGCACTGCTGTAGGGATTGCTGGTCCAATGGTGTCGGGATTGTTGGGACACTGGTCTGTGACACTAGTGTCGGGATTGTAGCGACACTGGTGTCGTGATTGCTGTGACACGAGTGTCGAGATATCTGGCACACTGGTAAAGGCGTTGGGACAACACCGGTGTCGAGATTGTTGGGACACTGGTCGGGATTGCTGTGACACCTGTGTCGGGATTGTAGGGAAACTGGTAGAGATTGTTTGTGCACCGCTGTAGGGATTTTCACGGGTCAGTCCACTGGTGTCGGGATTGTTGGGACACTGGTGTAGAGATTGCGGGACACTGGTGTAGAGATTGCTGGCACACTGCGGTAGGGTATGCTGGGACACTGTAAATGGGATTGCTTACACTGGTGTAGGGTATGCTGGGACACTGGTGTCGGGATTGCTGTGACACTAGTGTCGGGATTGTAGGGACACTGCGGTGAGATTGTTTCAGCACTGCTGGCTGTCGGGATTGTTGGTCCACTGCTGTCGGGATTGCTGGTCCACTGGTGCAATTGATTGTTGGGACACTGGTGTAGAGATTGCTGGTACACTGGTGTAGGGATTGCTGGTCCACTGCGTCGGATTGTTGGTACACTGGTGTAGAGATTGCCGGCACACTGACACTGGTGACTGGTGTCGGGATTGCTGTGTCGGGATTATAGGGACACTGGTGTGGAGATTGTTTGTGCAGGAGATTGTTTGTGCACTGCTGTAGTGATTGCTGGTCCACTGGTGTCGGGATTGTTGGGACACTGGTGTGCCAGATATGCTGCGGCCACTGCGTCGGGTATGCTGGGACACTGGTGTCGGGATTTCTGTGCCACTAGTGTCACTGGTGTCGGGATTATAGTGACTGAGTGTCGAGATTGTTTGTGCACTGCCAGGGATTGCTGGTCCACTGGTGTCGGATTGTTGGGACACTGGTGTAGAGATTGCTGGGTACACTGGTGTAGGGTAAGGCTGGGACTGGGACACTGGTGTCGGGATTGCTGTGACACGAGTGTCGGATTGTAGGACACTGCGGGAGATTGTTTGTGCACTGCCGTCGGGACTGGTGTAGAGATTGTTGGTACACTGGTGTAGAGATTGCTGGTACACTGGTGGAGGGATTGTTGGGACACTGTGTCTGGATTGTTGGTCCACTGGTGTAGAGATTACAGGGACACTGGTGTCGGGCTGGCTGGTACACTGGTGTCAGGATTGTTGGTATGACTGGTGTGAAGGGATTGCTGGTCCACTGTGTCGTGAGTTGTGCTGGTACACACTGGTGTCGGGATTGTTGGGACACTGGTGTAGAGATTGCTGGTACACTGGTGTAGGGTATGCTGGGACACTGGTGTCGGGAACTGGTGTCGGGATTGCTGTGACACTAGTGTCGGGATTGTAGGATTGCTGGTCCACCGGGTGTCGGGATTGTTGGGACACTGGTGTAGAGATTGTTGGGACACTGGGTGTAGAGATTGCTGTGACCACTGCAGTAGAGATTGTTGGGACATGTGGAGATTGTTTGTGCACTGCTGTCAGGATTGCTGGTCCACTGGTGTCGGGATTGTTACTGGTGTCGGGATTGCTGTGTCGGGATTATAGGGACACTGGTGTGGAGATTGTTTGTGCACTGCTGTAGGGATTGCTGGTCCACTGCTGTCGGGATTGCTGGTCCACTGGTGTCGGGATTGTTGGGACACTGGTGTCGGGATTGTTGGTACACTGGTGTAGAGATTGCTGGTACACTGGTGTAGGGATTGCTGGTCCACTGGTGTCGGGATTGCTGTGACACTAGTGTCGTGGATTGTAGGTACACTGGTGTAGAGATTGCTTCGTGCACTGCTGTCGGGATTGCTGGTCCACTGGTGTTGGGATTGTTGGGTCCACTGGTGTCGGATTGTTGGGACACTGGTGTAGAGATATCTTGGTGTCGTGATTGCTGTGGCACAGTGTCGGGATTGTAGGTCCACTGGTGTCGGGATTGTTGGGACACTGGTGTAGAGATATCTGGTACACTGGTGTAGGGTATGCTGGGAGTGTAGGGCTTGCTGGGACACTGGTGTAGGGATTGCTGGTACACTGGTGTAGGATTGTTGGGACACTGGTGTAGAGATTGCTGGCGACACTGTGTCGGGATTGTAGGGACACTTGGTGTGGGAGATTGTTTGTACACTGGTTTAGGGATTGCTGGTCCACTGGTGTCGGGATTGTTGGGACATTATGCAGAGATTGTTGGGACACTGGTGTAGAGATTGCTGGGCACTGCTGTAGGGATTGCTGGTCCACTGGTGTCGGGATTGTTGCACTGGTGTCGGGATTGCTGTGTCGGGATTATAGGGACACTGGTGTGAGATTGTTTGTGCACTGCTGTAGGGATTGCTACTGGTGTAGGGATTGCTGTGAGACACTGGTGTAGGGTATGGTACACTGGTGTAGGGATTGCTGGGACACTGGTGTCGTGGGATTGCTGTGACACTAGTGTCGCATTTGTAGGGACACTGGTGTGGGAGATTGTTTGTGCACTGCTGTCGAGATTACAGGGACACGAGTGTCGTGGGATTGCTGGTACACTGGTGTGGAGATTGTTTGTGCACTGCCGTAGGGATTGCTGGTCCACTGGTGTGTCGGGATTGCTGGGACACTGGTGTGAGAGATATCTGGTACACTGGTGTAGGGCGCTGGGACACTAGTCGGGATTGCTGGTGTCGGGATTGTAGGTACACTGGTGGAGACGGCTTCGCATCGCCAGGGGATTGCTGGTCCACTGGTGTAGGGTTTGCTGGGACACTGGTGTAGAGATTGCTGGTAACACTGGTGTCGGTATTGTCTGGCACACTGGTGTAGGGATTGTTGGTACACTACTGTAGGGATTGCTGGTCCACTGCTGTCGGGATTGTTGGGACACTGGTGTGACACTGGTGTCGGGATTGGTGGTACACTGCTGTAGAGATTGCATCGTCACTGGTCTACTCAGTGTTGGGATTTGTAGGTACACTGCTGTCGTGGGTTTGCTGGTACACTGGAGTAGGGCTTGCTGGGACACTGGACTGGTGTAGGGATTGTTGGTCCATTTCTGTCGGGATTGTAGGCTAGGCACACTGTAGTAGGGATTGTTGGTCCACTGCAGTAGGGATTGCTGGTACACCGGTGGGGGGATTGCTGGTAACACTGGTGTAGGGTTTGCTGGGACACTGGTCTGGTGTAGAGATTGCTGCAACACTGGTGTAGGGTATGCTAGGCACACTGTCGGATTACGTGACACTATGTCGGGATTGTAGGGACACTCGTGTAGAGATTACCAGGTGCACTGCCGTCGGGATTGCTGGTCCACTGGTGTCGGGATTGTTGGGACACTGGTGTAGAGAGGATTTTCGTTGGGACACTGGTGGAGATTGCTGGTACACTGGTGTAGGGCATGCTGGGACACTGGTGTCGGGATTGCTGTGACACCAGTGTCGGGATTGTAGGACACCTGGTGTGGAGATTGTTTGCGCACTCAAGCTGTCGGGATTGGTCCACTGCTGTCACCACAACCACCGGTGTCGGATTGCTGGGACACTGGTGTAGAGATTGCTGGTACACTGGTGTAGGGATTAAGCTGGTCCACTGGTGTCGTCAGATTGCTGGTACACTGGTGTAGAGATTGCTAGGTACACTGCGTAGGGATTAAGTTGGGACCACTGGTGTCTGGGATTGTTGGGACACTATGTGTCGGGATTGTTGGTACACTGGTGTAGAGATTGCTGGTACACTGCTGTCGTAGGGATTGCTGGTCCACTATGTCGGGGGATTGTTGGGACACTGGTGTAGAGGATATCTGGTACACTGGTGTAGGGTATGCTGGGACACTGGTGTCGTGATTGTAGCACGAGTGCAAGGGATTTTGTAGGGACACTGGTGTAGAGATTGTTTCAGCACTGCCGTAGGGATTAAGGTCCACTGGTATCGGGATTGTTGGGACAATTGGTGTAGAGATTGCTGGTACACTGGTGTAGGGTATGCCGGGGACACACTAAGTCGGATTGCCGTGACACTATGTCGGGATTGTAGGACACTGGTGTGAGATCAAGTCGGTGCACTGCTGCTGTCGGGATTGCTGGTCCACTGGTTGTCGGGATTGCCGTGGTACACTGAGTCGTGGATTGTTGGGACACACTGGTGTAGAGATTACTGGCACACTGCAGGGATTGGTGCCACCGTGGGGGGGTTGTCGCACACTGGTGTAGGGCATGCTGGGACACTGGTGTAGCGGATTGCTGTGACACTAGTGTCGGACAGAGGGACACTATGTAGGGTATGCTGACACTGGTGCCGGGTGTACAAAGGGGACATCAAATGGGATTGCTGGTCCACTGGTGTCGGGATTGCTGTGGACACTGGCAGTGTCGGAGATTGTTTGAAGACCGTTGTAGGGACATCGTTAACACTGGTGTCGGGCTTGCTGGTCCACTGGTGTAGGGATTGCTGGTACACTGCAAGTCGCAGATATTGCTGGTACACTGCGTAGGGTATTATGTTGGTACACTACTGTAGTGGATTGCTGGTCCACTGTTGTCGTGGGGATTGTTGGGACACTGGTAAAGGAGATTTCCGGTGGTACACTGCTGCAGGGATCGTCTCATTCACGAAAGGGGTTGGGATTTGTGGTGCACACTGCTGTCTAGATTGTTTGTGCACTGCTGGGTACACTGAAGTATAGGGCTATGTTGGGACACTGGTGCTAAGGATTGTTATCCATTTCTGTCTTGTAAGGCTGGCAATAATTGTAGTAGGATTACAAGGGTCCACTGCAGTAGGGATTGCTGGTACACTCGTCAGGGGGTTGCTGGTACACACTGGTGTAGGGTTTGCTGGGACACTGAGTGTAGGGATTGCTGTGACACTAGTGTCGGGATTGTAGGGACACTGGTGTGAGGATTGTTGGTATGCACTGTTGAAGGGATTGTTGGTCCACTGGTATGGATTGGGACACTGATGTAGAGAGATTGCACACTGGTGTAGGGTATGCTGGGACACACTGGTGTCGGGATTGCTGTGACACGAGTGTCGGGATTGTAGGGACACTGCGTGGAGATTGTTTTGTGCACTGCTGTCGGGATTGCTGGTCCACTGGTGTCGGGATTGTTGGGACACTGGTGTAGAGATTTGCTGGGACACTGGTGTAGAGATTGCTGGTACACTGGTGTAGGGTACTGGGACACTGGTGTCGTGATTGCTGTGACCCACGGCAGTGTCTGGATTGTAGGGACACTGGTGTGGAGATTGTTTGTGCACTGCTGTCGGGATTGGCTGGTCCACTGGTGTCGGGATTGTTGGGACACTGGAAGTCGGGATTGTTGGTAACACTGGGTGTAGAGATATTCTGGTACACTGCGTTTCCGGGTGATTGCTGGGACACTGCAGGTCGGGATTGCTGCCTGGATATAGGACACTGGTGTGAGATTGTTTGCACTGGTTAGATTTGCTGGTCCACTGGTGTCGGGATTGTTAGGACACTGGTGTAGAGATATCTGAGTACACTGGTGTCGGGTAGGCTGTGGGACACTGGTGTCGGGATTGCTGCAGACACTAGCGTCGGGATTATAGGGACACTGGTGTGGAGATTGTTTGTGCACTGCTGTAGGGATTGCTGGTGGTCCACTGGTGTGTCGGGATTGTTGGGACACTGGTGTAGAGATTGCTGGTACACTGGTGCTAGGGCTTGCTGGACACACTGGTGTAGAGATCGCTGGTACACTGGTGCAGAGATTGCTGATGACACTAGTGTCGGGATTGTAGGGACACACTGGTGTGGATTGCTAGGGAGATGTGCACTGGTGTGATTGTCTGTGCACTGGGTTGTCGGGATTGCTGGTCCACTGGTGTCGGGATTATTGGGACACTGGTGTAGAGATTGTTGGGACACTGGTGTAGAGATTGCTGAGTACACTGGTGTAGGGCATGGGGACACTGGTGTCGATTTGCCGCAGAATACATTAGTGCTCGGGTATGCTGGGACACTGGTGTCGTGATTGCTGTGACACTGAGGTGTCGGAGATCACCTGTAAGGACACTGGCTGCCTGGGGTGTTGGTCCACTGCTGTCGGGATTGCTGGTCCACTGGCGTGTCGTGGGATTGTTGGGGACACCTGGTGCAGAGATTGTTGTTGGTACACTGGTGTAGATATTGCTGGTACACTGGTGTTGGGATTGCTGGTCCACTGGTGCCGGGATTGTTGGGACACTGGGTGTAGGGATATCTGGTACACTGGTTGTCGGGTTTATGCTGGGACACTGGTGTCGGGATTG
This sequence comes from Plotosus lineatus, assembly GCA_024760905.1. NCBI lineage: Eukaryota > Metazoa > Chordata > Actinopteri > Siluriformes > Plotosidae > Plotosus > Plotosus lineatus. The sequence continues at coordinate 2,760,372 of CM045743.1, forward strand.
CTGTGGCCGGATTATAGGGACACTGGTGTGGAGATTGTTTGTGCACTGCTGCTAGGGATTGCTGGTCCAATGGTACATCGGGATTGTTGGGACACTGGTGTAGAGATTGGTCTGGTACACTGGTGTAGGGTATGCTGGGGACACTGGTGTCGCGGATTGCTGTGACACTAGTGTCGAGGTGGTCAGGGGACACTGGTGTGGAGATTGGTTTGTGCACTGCTGTAGGGATTGCTCCACTGCGTCGAGATTGTTGGGACACTGGTGTAGAGATTGCTGGCACACTGGTGTAGATTGAAGGGGATTGGTGTCGGGATGTATCACACTAGTGTCAGGTATTGTAAGGACACATTGTTTGTGCACTGCTGGCTGTCGGGGATTGCTTGGTCCATCAGTCGGATTATGGGGACACTGGTGTCGGGATTGTTGGGACACTGGTGTAGAGATTGCTGGTACACTGGTGTAGGAGTAGATTGTTTCAGCACTGCTGTAGGGGATTTCAAGGGGTCCACTGGTGTCGGGATTGCTGGGACACTGGTGTAGAGATTGCTGGTACACTGGTGTAGGGCTTGCTGGGGACACTGGTGATTTGTAGGTACCACTCAACAGCGGCCGGGATTGTTGGGACACTGGTGTAGAGTATTCAAGGGGTACACCAAGGTGTAGGGTTTGCTGGGACACTGGTGTCGGGATTACTGGTGACACTATAGTGTCGGGATTGTAGGGTCCACTGGTTCTTTGGAGATTGTTTTGTGCACTGCTGTCAGGGATTGCTGGTCCACTGCTGTCGGGATTGCTTGGTCCACTGGTGTCGGGATTGTTGGGACACTGGTGTAGAGATTGCTAATTACACTGGTGTAGGGATATGCAATGGGTGTCGATTGCCAGACACTAGTGTCGTGATTGTAGTAATAATTGCGGGAGATTGTTTATACAGCAATCACGTTTGATTGTTGGTCTCACTGGTGTCGAGTTGTTGGGACACTGGTGTAGAGATTGTTGGGACACTGGTGTAGGGATTGCTGGTACACTGGTGTATCGGGATTGTTGGGACACTGGTGTAGAGATATCTGTGTACACTGGTTGTCGGATTAGGGTATGCCTGGGACACTGGTGTGGAGATTGCTGGTGCACTGGTGTCGGGATTATAGGGGACACTGGTGTGGAGATTGTTGGTGCACTGGTGTAGGGATTGTTGCACACTGGTAGATTGCTGGCACACCTGGGTGTCGGGATTGTTGGTCCACTGGTGTCGGGATTGCTGGTACACTGGGTGTAGAGATATTGCTGGTACACTGGTGTAGGGATTGCTGGTCACCTGGTGTCCAGGGATTGCTGTGACACTAGTGTCGGGATTGTAAAGGTACACTGGTGTGGAGATTGTTTGTGCACTGCTGTAGGGATTGCTGGTCCACTGGTGTCAGGGATTGTTGGGACACTACAGGTGTAGAGATTCGTTGGGACACTGGTGTAGGGGTGCATGCTGGTACACTTTACTGGTGTAGGGTATTGCAAAATGTACTATAGGACACTGGTGTAAATTATTGCTGTGACCACGAGAATTAGCCGGGTTGTAGGGATTGCTAACTGGTGTCGGGATTGTTTGTGCACTGCTGTCGGGATTGCTGAGTCCACTGGTGTCGGGATTGTTGGGACACTGCCAGTGTAGATTGTTGGTGACACTCATGTCGGGTGTAGGGACACTGCGTGAGATTGCTGGTACACTGGTGTCGTGATTGCTGGTCCACTGGTGTCGAGATTGTTGGGACACTGGTGTAGAGATATCTGAGTACACTGGTAGATTGCTAGCATCGGTATGCTGGCTAGACACTGGTGTCGGGATTGCTGTGACACGGCAGTGTCGGGATTATAGGGACACTGGTGTGAGAGGTTGTTTGTCGAAACACTGCTGTAGCAGGGATTGCTGGGTCCACTGGTGTCGGGATTGTTGGGACACTGGTGTCGGGATTGGTACACCGGTGCAGAGATTGCTGGTACACTGCGTAGTGATTGCTGGTCCACTGGTGTCGGGATTGTTGGACACTGGTGTAGAGATATCTGGGTACACTGGTGTCGGGTATGCCTGGGACACTTGGTGTCGGTGATTGCTATTAGCCGCAGAGTGTCGGGATTATAGGGACACTGGTGTGGAGATTGTTTGTGCACTGCTGTAGGGATTGCTGGTCCACTGGTGTCGGGATTGTTGGGACACTGGTGTAGAGATTGCTGAGTACACTGGTGTAGGGTGCTGGTACACTGGTGTAGGGCTTGCTGGGACATCTGGTGTCGAGATTGCTGTGACACTGGTGTCGGGACCATTTGTAGGGTACACTGGTGTAGAGATTGTTTGCGTGCACTGCTACTGTAGGAATTGCTGGGTCCACTGCTGTCGGAGATTGCTGGACACTGGTAAAGAAGTTGTTGGGACACTGGTGTAGAGATTGTTGGGACACCGGTGTAAAGAGATTGGACACTGGGTGTAGGGTATGCCGCAGGACACTGCAAATGTGATGCATCGTTAGATCCCACGAGTGTTGGGATTTGTCATGGGACACTGCTGCTCGGGTTTGCTGGTACAACTGGAGTCGGGTTGCTGGCCTCACTGGTGTCGAGGATTGTCGGAAGGCTGGTACACTGTAGTAGGGATTGTTATGTCCCACTGCAGTAGGATTGCTGGTACACTGCGTGGGGGATTGCTGGGACACTGGTGGAGAGATTTGCTGGGACACTGGTGTAAGGATTACAGCTGGGACACCCGCTGGTGTCGGGATTAAGTAGGGACACTGGTGTGGAGATTGTTTGTACAGACTGCTGTAGGGATTGGACTGGTTAACCACTGGTGTCTGAGTTGTTGGGACACTGAGTGTAGAGATATCTGCTGGTACACTGGTGTAGGGTATGTGCTGGGACACTGGTGTCGGGATTGCTAAGCGTGACACGAGTGTCGGGATTGTAGGGACACTGGTGTGGAGATTGTTTGTGCACTGCTGTAGGGATTGCTGGTCCACTGGTGTCGGGATTGTTGGGACACTGGTGTAGAGATTGTTGGGACACTGGTGTAGAGATTGCTGGTACACTGGTGTAGGGTATGCTGGGACACTGGTGTCGGGATTGTTGGTACACTGGTGTAGAGATTGCTGGTACACTGGTGTAGGGATTGCTGGTGCCCCTGCAATTGTCGGGATTGTTGGACACTGGTGTCGGGATTGTTGGGACACTGGTGTCGGGATTGCTGGTACACTGGTGTCGGGTATGCTGGGACACTGGAGTGTCGGGATTGCTGTGACACTGCCGATGTCGGGATTGTAGGGACACTGCAGTGTGGAGATTGTTTGTGTGCACTGCTGTAGGGATTGGCTGGTCCCACTGGTGTCGGGATTGTTGGGACACTGGTGTAGAGGATTGCTGGTACACTGCCGTCACAGTCGGAGTTATTGCTGGTACATACACTGGTGTAGGGTATGCTGGGACACTGGTGTCGGGATTGCTGTGACACTAGTGTCGAGTTGTAGGACACTGGGTGTGGACGATTGTTTGTGCACTGCTGTCGGAGATTGCTGGTCCACTGCAATCGCGTAGGGATTGTTGGGACACTGGTGTAGAGATTGTTGGGACACTGGTGTAGAGATTGCTGAGTACCCTGGTGTAGGGTAATGCTGGGACACTGGTATGCGTGATTGCTGTGACACGAGTGTCGGGATTATGTGGGGACAGTTTACTGGCAGGTCGGAGATTGTTTGTCAAAAACGCTGCTGTCGGGATTGCTGGTCCACCTGGTGTCGGGATTGCCGGGACACTGGTCGGTCGGGATTGTTGAGTACACTGTGTGTAGAGATTGCTGGTACACTGGTGTAAGGATTGCTCAGTCCCACTGGTGCATCGGGATTGTTGGGACACTGGTGTAGAGATATCTGGCACATTTTGCGTGTATCCGGGTATGCTGGGACACTGGTGTCGGGATTACAAAGCTGTGTCCAGGATTATAGGGACACTGGTGTGGAGGTCGTTTGTGCACTGCTGTAGGGATTGCTGGTCCACTGGGTGTCAGGATTGTCTGGGACACTGGTGTAGAGATTCGCTGGTACACTGGTGTAGGGTATGCTGGGACACTGGTGTCGGGATTGCTGTGGACACTGAGTGCTCGGGATTGTAGGGACACTGGTGTGGAGATTTGTTTGTGCACTGCTGTCGGGATTGCTGGTCCACTGCTGTCAGGATTGCTGGTACACTGGGCGGTATGGATTGCTGGTACACGGCGTGGCATTGCCGGCAACACTGCGTAGGGCGCTGACACTGGTGTCGGATTAAGCGTGACCACGAGTGTCGGGATTGTTGGGACACTGGTGTAGAGATTGCTGGTACACTGCAGTAGGGATTGCTGGTACACTCGTGGTCGGGATTGCTCAGGTACACTGGTGTAGGGTATACTGGGACACTGGTGTAGAGATTGCTGGTACACTAGTGTAGGGATTGCTGGGACACTGGTGGGGATAGGGTATGCTGGGACACTGGTGTCGGGTATGCTGGGACACTGGTGTCGGGATTGCTGTGGTGTCGGGATTGTAGGGACACTGGTGTGGAGATTGTTTGTACACTGCTGTAGGGATTGCTGGTCCACTGGTTCGGGCTTGATTGTTGGGACACTGGTGTAGAGATTGCTGGTACACTGGTGTAGGGTATGCTGGGACACTGGTGCGTCGCGGATTGCTGGGACACTGGTGTAGGATTGCTGGTACACTGGTGTCGGTATTTCTGGTACACTGGTGTAAGGTTGTTGGTACACTACTGTAGGGATTGCTGGTCCACTGCTGTCGGGATTGTTGGGACACTGGTAAAGGATTGGTGGTACACTGCTGTAGAGATTGCTGGTACACTGGTGTTGGGATTGGCGTTGTGGTACACACTGGTGTCGGGTTTGCTGGTACACACTGTAGGGCTTGCTGGGACACTGGTGTAAGGATTGGTCCCATTTCTGTCAGTAAGGCTGGGCACTGTAGTAGGGATTGTTGGTCCACTGGTGTCGGATTGTAGGGTTGCTGGTACACTGGTGTAGTGGGATTGCTGGTACACTGGTGTAGGGTTTGCTGGGACACTGGTGTAGGGATTGCTGTGACACTGGTGTCGGGGATTGTAGGGACACTGGTGTAGAGATTGTTTGTGTGCACTGCTGGCAAGGATTGCTGGTCCACTGGTGTCGGGATTGTTGGGACACTGGGTGTAGGGTGCTGGTACACTGGTGTAGGGTATGCTGGGACACTGGTGTCGGGATTGCTGTGTCGGGATTGTAGGGACACTGGTGTGGAGATTGTTTGTGCACTGCTGTCGGGATTGCTGGTCCACTGCTGTCGGGATTGCTGGTACACTGGTGTCGTGATTGTTGGGACACTGGTGTAGAGATTGCTGGTACACTGGTGTAGGGCTTGCTGGGACACTGGTGTAGGGATTGTTGGTACACTACTGTGGGATTGCTGGTCCACTGCAGTAGGGATTGCTGGTACACACTCGTAGAGGTTGCTGGTACACTGGTGTAGGGGTATGCTGGGACACTGGTGTAGGGATTGCTGTGACACTAGTGTCTGTAGGGATTGTCAGGTACACTGGTGTAGGGTATGCTGGGACACTGGTGTCGGGTATGCTGGGACACTGGTGTCGGGATTGCTGTGTAATAGCCGATTGTAGCGGGACACTGGTGTGGAGATTGTTTGTACACTGCTGTAGGGATTGCTGGTCCACTGGTGTAGGGCTTGCTGGGACACTGGTGTAGAGATTGCTGGTACACTGGTGTCGGTATTTCTGGTACACTGGTGTAGGGATTGTTGGTACACTACTGTAGGGATTGCTGGTCCACTGCTGTCGGGATTGTTGGGACACTGGTAAAGGGATTGGTGGTACACTGCTGTATGCATCGTTAGTCCCACGAGTGTTGGGATTTGTGGTACACTGCTGTTGGGTTTGCTGGTACACTGGAGTAGGGCTTGCTGGGACACTGGTGTAGGGATTGTTGGTCCATTTCTGTCGGGAAGGCTGGTACACTGTAGTAGGGATTGTTGGTCCACTGCAGTAGGGATTGCTGGTACACTCGTGGGGGTTGCTGGTACACTGGTGTAGGGTTTGCTGGGACACTGGTGTAGGGATTGCTGTGACACTAGTGTCGGGATTGTAGGGACACTGGTGTAGAGATTGTTTGTGCACTGCTGTAGGGATTGCTGGTCCACTGGTGTCGGGATTGTTGGGACACTGATGTAGAGATTGCTGGTACACTGGTGTAGGGTATGCTGGGACACTGGTGTCGGGATTGCTGTGACACTAGTGTCGGGATTGTAGGGACACTGGTGTGGAGATTGTTTGTGCACTGCTGTCGGGATTGTTGGTCCACTGCTGTCGGGATTGCTGGTCCACTGGTGTCGGGATTGTTGGGACACTGGTGTAGAGATATCTGGTACACTGGTGTCGGGTATGCTGGGACACTGGTGTCGGGATTGCTGTGACACTAGTGTCGGGATTGTAGGGACACTGGTGTGGAGATTGTTTGTGCACTGCTGTCGGGATTGCTGGTCCACTGGTGTCGGGATTGTTGGGACACTGGTGTAGAGATTGCTGGTACACTGGTGTAGGGATTGCTGGTCCACTGGTGTCGGGATTGTTGGTACACTGGTGTAGAGATTGCTGGTACACTGGTGTAGGGATTGCTGTTCCACTGGTGTCGGGATTGTTGGGACACTGGTGTAGAGATATCTGGTACACTGGTGTGGGTATGCTGGGACACTGGTGTCGGGATTGCTGTGTCAGGATTATAGGGACACTGGTGTGGAGATTGTTTGTGTGCACTGCTGTAGGGATTGCTGGTCACTGGTGTCGGCATTGTTGGGACACTGGTGTAGAGATTGCTGGTACACTGGTGTAGGGTATGCTGGGACACTGGTGTCGGGATTGCTGTGACACTAGTGTCGGGATTGTAGGGACACTGGTGTGGAGATTGTTTGTGCACTGCTGTCGGGATTGCTGGTCCACTGGTGTCGGGATTGTTGGGACACTGGTGTAGAGATTGTTGGGACACTGGTGTAGAGATTGCTGGTACACTGGTGTAGGGTATGCTGGGACACTGGTGTCGAGTGATTGCTGTGACAGTGTCGGGATTGTAGGACACTGGTGTGGAGATTGTTGTGCACTGCTGTCGGGATTGCTGGTCCACTGGTGTCGGGATTGTTGGGACACTGGTGTCGGATTGTTGGTACACTGGTGTAGAGATTGCTGGTACACTGGTGTAGGGATTGCTGGTCCACTGGTGTCCAGGATTGTTGGGACACTGGTGTAGAGATATCTGGGTACACTGGTGTCGGGTATGCTGGGACACTGGTGTCGGGATTGCTGTGTCGGGATTATAGGGACACTGGTGTGGAGATTGTTTGTGCACTGCTGTTGGGATTGCTGGTCCACTGGTGTCGAGTTGTTGGGACACTGGTGTAGAGATTGCTGGTACACTGGTGTAGGGTATGCTGGGACACTGGTGTCGGGATTGCTGTGACACTCGTGTCGGATTGTAGGGACACTGGTGTGGAGGATTGTTTGTGCACTGCTGTCGGGATTGCTGGTCCACTGCTGTGGGATTGCTGGTACACTGGTGTCGTGATTGTTGGGACACTGGTGTAGAGATTGCTAGTACACTGGTGTAGGGCTTGCTGGGACACTGGTGTAGGGATTGTTGGTACACACTACTGTAGGGATTGCTGGTCCACTGCAGTAGGGATTGCTGAGTACACTCGTGGGGGGTTGCTCGTACACTGGTGTAGGGGTATGCTGGGGACACTGGTGTAGGGATTGCTGTGACACTAGTGTCGGGATTGTAGGGACACTGGTGTAGGGTATGCTGGGACACTGGTGTCGGGTATGCTGGGACACTGGTGTCGGATTGCTGTGTCGGGATTGTAGGGACACTGGTGTGGAGATTGTTTGTTCACTGCTGTAGGGATTGCTGGTCCACTGGTGTAGGGCTTGCTGGGACACTGGTGTAGAGATTGCTGGTACACTGGTGTCGGTATTTCTGGTACACTGGTGTAGGGATTGTTGGTACACTACTGTAGGGATTGCTGGTCCACTGCTGTCGGGACTGTTGGGACACTGGTAAAGGGATTGGTGGTACACTGCTGTATGCATCGTTCGTCCACGAGTGTTGGGATTTGTGGTACACTGCTGTCGGTTTGCTGGTACACTGGAAGTAGGGCTTGCTGGGGACACTGGTGTAGGGATTGTTGGTCCATTTCTGTCGGGGAAGGCTGGTACACTGTAGTAGGGATTGTTGGTCCACTGCAGTAGGGATTGCTGGTACACACTCGTGGGGGTTGCTGGTACACTGGGTGTAGGGTTTGCTGGGACACTGGTGTAGGGATTGCTGACACTAGTGTCGGGATTGTAGGGACACTGGTGTAGAGATTGTTTGTGCACTGCTGTAGGGATTGCTGGTCCACTGGTGTCGGGATTGTTGGGACACTGATGTAGAGATTGCTGGTACACTGGTGTAGGGTATGCTGGGACACTGGTGTCGGGATTGCTGTGACACTAGTGTCGGGATTGTAGGGACACTGGTGTGGAGATTGTTTGTGCACTGCTGTCGGGATTGCTGGTCCACTGGTGTCGGGATTATTGGGACACTGGTGTAGAGATTGTTGGGACACTGGTGTAGAGATTGCTGGTACACTGGTGTAGGGTATGCTGGGACACTGGTGTCGTGATTGCTGTGACACGAGTGTCGGGATTGTAGGGACACTGGTGTGGAGATTGTTTGTGCACTGCTGTCGGGATTGCTGGTCCACTGGTGTCGGGATTGTTGGGACACTGGTGTCGGGATTGTTGGTACACTGGTGTAGAGATTGCTGGTACACTGGTGTAGGGATTGCTGGTCCACTGGTGTCGGGATTGTTGGGACACTGGTGTACAGATATCTGGTACACTGGTGTCGGGTATGCTGGGACACTGGTGTCGGGATTGCTGTGTCGGGATTATAGGGACACTGGTGTGGAGATTGTTTGTGCACTGCTGTAGGGATTGCTGGTCCACTGGTGTCGGGATTGTTGGGACACTGGTGTAGAGATTGCTGGTACACTGGTGTAGGGTATGCTGGGACACTGGTGTCGGGATTGCTGTGACACTAGTGTCGGGATTGTAGGGACACTGGTGTGGAGATTGTTTGTGCACTGCTGTCGGGATTGCTGGTCCACTGGTGTCGGGATTGTTGGGACACTGGTGTAGAGATTGTTGGGACACTGGTGTAGAGATTGCTGGTACACTGGTGTAGGGTATGCTGGGACACTGGTGTCGTGATTGCTGTGACACGAGTGTCGGGATTGTAGGGACACTGGTGTGGAGATTGTTTGTGCACTGCTGTCGGGATTGCTGGTCCACTGGTGTCGGGATTGTTGGGACACTGGTGTCGGGATTGTTGGTACACTGGTGTAGAGATTGCTGGTACACTGGTGTAGGGATTGCTGGTCCACTGGTGTCGGGCTTGCTGGGACACTGGTGTAGAGATATCTGGTACACTGGTGTCGGGTATGCTGGGACACTGGTGTCGGGATTGCTGTGCTGTGTCGGGATTATAGGGACACTGGTGTGGAGATTGTTTGTGCACTGCTGTAGGGATTGCTGGTCCACTGGTGTCGGGATTGTTGGGACACTGGTGTAGAGATTGCTGGTACACTGGTGTAGGGTATGCTGGGACACTGGTGTCGTGATTGCTGTGACACGAGTGTCGGGATTGTAGGGACACTGGTGTGGAGATTGTTTGTGCACTGCTGTCGGGATTGCTGGTCCACTGGTGTCGGGATTGTTGGGACACTGGTGTAGAGATTGTTGGGACACTGGTGTAGAGATTGCTGGTACACTGGTGTAGGGTATGCTGGGACACTGGTGTCGTGATTGCTGTGACACGAGTGTCGGGATTGTAGGGACACTGGTGTGGAGATTGTTTGTGCACTGCTGTCGGGATTGCTGGTCCACTGGTGTCGGGATTGTTGGGACACTGATGTAGAGATTGCTGGTACACTGGTGTAGGGTATGCTGGGACACTGGTGTCGGGATTGCTGTGACACTAGTGTCGGGATTGTAGGGACACTGGTGTGGAGATTGTTTGTGCACTGCTGTCGGGATTGCTGGTCCACTGCTGTCGGGATTGCTGGTCCACTGGTGTCGGGATTGTTGGGACACTGGTGTAGAGATATCTGGTACACTGGTGTCGGGTATGCTGGGACACTGGTGTCGGGATTGCTGTGTCGGGATTATAGGGACACTGGTGTGGAGATTGTTTGTGCACTGCTGTTGGGATTGCTGGTCCACTGGTGTCGGGATTGTTGGGACACTGGTGTAGAGATTGCTGGTACACTGGTGTAGGGTATGCTGGGACACTGGTGTCGGGATTGCTGTGACACTCGTGTCGGGATTGTAGGGACACTGGTGTGGAGATTGTTTGTGCACTGCTGTCGGGATTGCTGGTCCACTGCTGTCGGGATTGCTGGTACACTGGTGTCGTGATTGTTGGGACACTGGTGTAGAGATTGCTGGTACACTGGTGTAGGGCTTGCTGGGACACTGGTGTAGGGATTGTTGGTGTTACACTACTGTAGGGATTGCTGGTCCACTGCAGTAGGGATTGCTGGTACACTCGTGGGGGGGTTGCTCGTACACTGGTGTAGGGTATGCTGGGACACTGGTGTAGGGATTGCTGTGACACTAGTGTCGGGATTGTAGGGACACTGGTGTAGGGTATGCTGGGACACTGGTGTCGGGTATGCTGGGACACTGGTGTCGGGATTGCTGTGTCGGGATTGTAGGGACACTGGTGTGGAGATTGTTTGTACACTGCTGTAGGGATTGCTGGTCCACTGGTGTAGGGCTTGCTGGGACACTGGTGTAGAGATTGCTGGTACACTGGTGTCGCTATTGTCGGTATTTTGGTACACTGGTGTAGGGATTGTTGGTACACTACTGTAGGGATTGCTGGTCCACTGCTGTCGGGATTGTTGGGACACTGGTAAAGGATTGGTGGTACACTGCTGTATGCATCGTTCGTCACGAGTGTTGGGATTTGTGGTACACTGCTGTCGGGTTTGCTGGTACACTGGAGTAGGGCTTGCTGGGACACTGGTGTAGGGATTGTTGGTCCATTTCTGTCGGGAAGGCTGGTACACTGTAGTAGGGATTGTTGGTCCACTGCAGTAGGGATTGCTGGTACACTCGTGGGGGGTTGCTGGTACACTGGTGTAGGGTTTGCTGGGACACTGGTGTAGGGATTGCTGTGACACTAGTGTCGGGATTGTAGGGACACTGGTGTAGAGATTGTTTGTGCACTGCTGTAGGGATTGCTGGTCCACTGGTGTCGGGATTGTTGGGACACTGATGTAGAGATTGCTGGTACACTGGTGTAGGGTATGCTGGGACACTGGTGTCGGGATTGCTGTGACACTAGTGTCGGGATTGTAGGGACACTGGTGTGGAGATTGTTTGTGCACTGCTGTCGGGATTGCTGGTCCACTGCTGTCGGGATTGCTGGTCCACTGGTGTCGGGATTGTTGGGACACTGGTGTAGAGATATCTGGTACACTGGTGTCGGGTATGCTGGGACACTGGTGTCGGGATTGCTGTGTCGGGATTATAGGGACACTGGTGTGGAGATTGTTTGTGCACTGCTGTAGGGATTGCTGGTCCACTGGTGTCGGGATTGTTGGGACACTGGTGTAGAGATTGCTGGTACACTGGTGTAGGGTATGCTGTGACACTAGTGTCGGGATTGTAGGGACACTGGTGTGGAGATTGTTTGTGCACTGCTGTCGGGATTGCTGGTCCACTGGTGTCGGGATTATTGGGACACTGGTGTAGAGATTGTTGGGACACTGGTGTAGAGATTGCTGTGACACTAGTGTCGGGATTGTAGGGACACTGGTGTAGGGTATGCTGGGACACTGGTGTCGGGTATGCTGGGACACTGGTGTCGGGATTGCTGTGTCGGGATTGTAGGGACACTGGTGTGGAGATTGTTTGTACACTGCTGTAGGGATTGCTGGTCCACTGGTGTAGGGCTTGCTGGGACACTGGTGTAGAGATTGCTGGTACACTGGTGTCGGTATTTCTGGTACACTGGTGTAGGGATTGTTGGTACACTACTGTAGGGATTGCTGGTCCACTGCTGTCGGGATTGTTGGGACACTGGTAAAGGGATTGGTGGTACACTGCTGTATGCATCGTTCGTCCACGAGTGTTGGGATTTGTGGTACACTGCTGTCGGGTTTGCTGGTACACTGGAGTAGGGCTTGCTGGGACACTGGTGTAGGGATTGTTGGTCCATTTCTGTCGGGAAGGCTGGTACACTGTAGTAGGGATTGTTGGTCCACTGCAGTAGGGATTGCTGGTACACTCGTGGGGGGTTGCTGGTACACTGGTGTAGGGTTTGCTGGGACACTGGTGTGGAGATTGTTTGTGCACTGCTGTTGGGATTGCTGGTCCACTGGTGTCGGGATTGTTGGGACACTGGTGTAGAGATTGCTGGTACACTGGTGTAGGGTATGCTGGGACACTGGTGTCGGGATTGCTGTGACACTCGTGTCGGGATTGTAGGGACACTGGTGTGGAGATTGTTTGTGCACTGCTGTCGGGATTGCTGGTCCACTGCTGTCGGGATTGCTGGTACACTGGTGTCGTGATTGTTGGGACACTGGTGTAGAGATTGCTGGTACACTGGTGTAGGGCTTGCTGGGACACTGGTGTAGGGATTGTTGGTACACTACTGTAGGGATTGCTGGTCCACTGCAGTAGGGATTGCTGGTACACTCGTGGGGGGGTTGCTCGTACACTGGTGTAGGGTATGCTGGGACACTGGTGTAGGGATTGCTGTGACACTAGTGTCGGGATTGTAGGGACACTGGTGTAGGGTATGCTGGGACACTGGTGTCGGGTATGCTGGGACACTGGTGTCGGGATTGCTGTGTCGGGATTGTAGGGACACTGGTGTGGAGATTGTTTGTACACTGCTGTAGGGATTGCTGGTCCACTGGTGTAGGGCTTGCTGGGACACTGGTGTAGAGATTGCTGGTACACTGGTGTCGGTATTTCTGGTACACTGGTGTAGGGATTGTTGGTACACTACTGTAGGGATTGCTGGTCCACTGCTGTCGGGATTGTTGGGACACTGGTAAAGGGATTGGTGGTACACTGCTGTATGCATCGTTCGTCCACGAGTGTTGGGATTTGTGGTACACTGCTGTCGGGTTTGCTGGTACACTGGAGTAGGGCTTGCTGGGACACTGGTGTAGGGATTGTTGGTCCATTTCTGTCGGGAAGGCTGGTACACTGTAGTAGGGATTGTTGGTCCACTGCAGTAGGGATTGCTGGTACACTCGTGGGGGGTTGCTGGTACACTGGTGTAGGGTTTGCTGGGACACTGGTGTAGGGATTGCTGTGACACTAGTGTCGGGATTGTAGGGACACTGGTGTAGAGATTGTTGGGACACTGGTGTAGAGATTCCTGGTACACTGGTGTAGGGTATGCTGGGACACTGGTGTCGGGCTTGCTGGGACACTGGTGTAGAGATATCTGGTACACTGGTGTCGGGTATGCTGGGACACTGGTGTCGGGATTGCTATGTCGGGATTATAGGGACACTGGTGTGGAGATTGTTTGTGCACTGCTGAAGGGATTGCTGGTCCACTGGTGTCGGGATTGTTGGGACACTGGTGTAGAGATTGCTGGTACACTGGTGTAGGGTATGCTGGGACACTGGTGGCGAGATTGCTGTGACACTAGTGTCGGGATTGTAGGGACACTGGTGTGGAGATTGTTTGTGCACTGCTGTCGGGATTGCTGGTCCACTGGTGTCGGGATTGTTGGGACACTGGTGTAGGGTGTTGGGACACTGGTGTAGAGATTGTTGGGAGACTGGTGTAGAGAGTGATGGGGCACTGGTGTCGTGATTGCCGTGACACGAGTGTCGGTATTGTAGCGGCACTAATGTGGAGATTGTTTGTGCTCTGCTGTCTGGATTCCTGGTCCACTGGTGTCGGGATTGTTGGTACACTGGTGTAGAGATTGCTGGTACACTGGTGTAGGGATTGCTGGTCCACTGGTGTCGGGATTGTTGGGACACTGGTGTAGAGATTGCTGGTACACTGGTGTAGGGTATGCTGGGACACTGGTGTCGGGATTGCTGTGACACTCGTGTCGGGATTGTTGGGACACTGGTGTCGGGATTGTTGGTACACTGGTGTAGAGATTGCTGGTACACTGGTGTAGGGATTGCTGGTCCACTGGTGTCGGGATTGTTGGGACACTGGTGTAGAGATTGCTGGTACACTGGTGTAGGGCTTGCTGGGACACTGGTGTAGGGATTGTTGGTACACTACTGTAGGGATTGCTGGGGACACTGGTGTAGGGATTGCTGGTACACTGCGTGGGGATTGCTGGTACACTGGTGTAGGGATTGTTGGGACACTGGTGTAGAGATTGTTGGTACACTGGTGTAGAGATTGCTGGGACACTGGTGTAGGGTATGCTGGGGCACTGGTGTCGGGTATGCTGGGACACTGGTGTCGGGATTGCTAATGTCGGGATTGTAGGGACACTGGTGTGGAGATTGTTTGTACACTGCTGTAGGGATTGCTGGTCCACTGGTGTAGGGCTTGCTGGGACACTGGTGTAGAGATTGCTGGTACACTGGTGTCGGTATTTCTGGTACACTGATGTAGGGATTGTTGGTACACTACTGTAGGGATTGCTGGTCCACTGCTGTCGGGATTGTTGGGACACTGGTAAAGGGATTGGTGGTACACTGCTGTCGGGTATCGCTGGGACACGAGTGTTGGGATTTGTGGTACACTGCTGTCGGGTTTGCTGGTACACTGGAGTAGGGCTTGCTGGGACACTGGTGTAGGGATTGTTGGTCCATTTCTGTCGGGAAGGCTGGTACACTGTAGTAGGGATTGTTGGTCCACTGCAGTAGGGATTGCTGGTACACTCGTGGGGGGTTGCTGGGACACTGGTGTAGGGATTGCTGTGACACTAGTGTCGGGATTGTAGGGACACTGGTGTAGAGATTGTTTGTGCACTGCTGTAGGGATTGCTGGTCCACTGGTGTCGGGATTGTTGGGACACTGATGTAGAGATTGCTGGTACACTGGTGTAGAGATTGCTGGTACACTGATGTAGGGTATGCTGGGACACTGGTGTCGTGATTGCTGTGACACGAGTGTCGGGATTGTAGGGACACTGGTGTGGAGATTGTTTGTGCACTCTTTGTAGTCGGGATTGCTGGTCCACTGCTGTCGGGATTGCTGGTCCACTGGTGTCGGGATTGTTGGGACACTGGTGTAGAGATTGCTGGTACACTGGTGTAGGGATTGCTGGTCCACTGGTGTCGGGATTGTTGGTACACTGGTGTAGAGATTGCTGGTACACTGGTGTAGGGATTGCTGGTCCACTGGTGTCGGGATTGTTGGGACACTGGTGTAGAGATATCTGGTACACTGGTGTAGGGATTGCTGTTCCACTGGTGTCGGGATTGTTGGGACACTGGTGTAGAGATATCTGGTACACTGGTGTCGGGTATGCTGGGACACTGGTGTCGGGATTGCTGTGTCGGGATTATAGGGACACTGGTGTGGAGATTGTTTGTGCACTGCTGTAGGGATTGCTGGTCCACTGGTGAGGGGATTGTTGGGACACTGGTGTAGAGATTGCTGGTACACTGGTGTAGGGTATGCTGGGACACTGGTGTCGGGATTGCTGTGACACTAGTGTCGGGATTGTGGGGACACTGGTGTGGAGATTGTTTGTGCACTGCTGTCGGGATTGCTGGTCCACTGGTGTCGGGATTGTTGGGACACTGGTGTAGAGATTGTTGGGACACTGGTGTAGAGATTGCTGGTACACTGGTGTAGGGTATGCTGGGACACTGGTGTCGTGATTGCTGGGACACAAGTGTCGGGATTGTAGGGACACTGGTGTGGAGATTGTTTGTGCACTGCTGTCGGGATTGCTGGTCCACTGGTGTCGGGATTGTTGGGACACTGGTGTCGGGATTGTTGGTACACTGGTGTAGAGATTGCTGGTACACTGGTGTAGGGATTGCTGGTCCACTGGTGTCGGGATTGTTGGGACACTGGTGTAGAGATATCTGGTACACTGGTGTCGGGTATGCTGGGACACTGGTGTCGGGATTGCTGTGTCGGGATTATAGGGACACTGGTGTGGAGATTGTTTGTGCACTGCTGTAGGGATTGCTGGTCCAATGGTGTCGGGATTGTTGGGACACTGGTGTAGAGATATCTGGTACACTGGTGTAGGGTATGCTGGGACACTGGTGTCGGGATTGCTGTGACACTAGTGTCGGGATTGTAGGGAAACTGGTGTAGAGATTGTTTGTGCACTGCTGTAGGGATTGCTGGTCCACTGGTGTCGGGATTGCTGGTCCACTGGTGTAGAGATTGTTGGGACACTGGTGTAGAGATTGCTGGTACACTGGTGTAGGGTATGCTGGGACACTGGTGTCGGGATTGCTGTGACACTAGTGTCGGGATTGTAGGGACACTGGTGTAGAGATTGCTGGTACACTGGTGTAGGGATTGCTGGTCCACTGGTGTCGGGATTGTTGGGACACTGGTGTCGGGATTGTTGGTACACTGGTGTAGAGATTGCTGGTACACTGGTGTAGGGATTGCTGGTCCACTGGTGTCGGGATTGTTGGGACACTGGTGTAGAGATATCTGGTACACTGGTGTCGGGTATGCTGGGACACTGGTGTCGGGATTGCTGTGACACGAGTGTCGGGATTGTAGGGACACTGGTGTGGAGATTGTTTGTGCACTGCTGTAGGGATTGCTGGTCCACTGGTGTCGGGATTGTTGGGACACTGGTGTAGAGATTGCTGGTACACTGGTGTAGGGTATGCTGGGACACTGGTGTCGGGATTGCTGTGACACTAGTGTCGGGATTGTAGGGACACTGGTGTGGAGATTGTTTGTGCACTGCTGTCGGGATTGCTGGTCCACTGGTGTCGGGATTGCTGGTCCACTGGTGTAGAGATTGTTGGGACACTGGTGTAGAGATTGCTGGTACACTGGTGTAGGGTATGCTGGTCCACTGGTGTCGTGATTGCTGTGACACGAGTGTCGGGATTGTAGGGACACTGGTGTGGAGATTGTTGGTCCACTGCTGTCGGGATTGCTGGTCCACTGGTGTCGAGATTGTTGGGACACTGGTGTCGGGATTGTTGGTACACTGGTGTAGAGATTGCTGGTCCACTGGTGGAGGGATTGTTGGGACACTGCTGTCTGGATATCTGGTCCACTGGTGTAGAGATTACAGGGACACTGGTGTCGGGATTGCTGTGTCGGGATTATAGGGACACTGGTTTCAGGATTGTTGGTATGCACTGCTGTAGGGATTGCTGGTCCACTGGTGTCGGGATTGTTGGGACACTGGTGTAGAGATTGCTGGTACACTGGTGTAGGGTATGCTGGGACACTGGTGTCGGGATTGCTGTGACACTAGTGTCGGGATTGTAGGGACACTGGTGTGGAGATTGTTTGTGCACTGCTGTCGGGATTGCTGGTCCACTGGTGTCGGGATTGTTGGGACACTGGTGTAGAGATTGTTGGGACACTGGTGTAGAGATTGCTGGTACACTGGTGTAGGGTATGCTGGGACACTGGTGTCGTGATTGCTGTGACACGAGTGTCGGGATTGTAGGGACACTGGTGTGGAGATTGTTTGTGCACTGCTGTCGGGATTGCTGGTCCACTGGTGTCGGGATTGTTGGGACACTGGTGTCGGGATTGTTGGTACACTGGAGTAGAGATTGCTGGTACACTGGTGGAGGGATTGTTGGGACACTGCTGTCTGGATTGTTGGTCCACGAGTGTAGAGATTACAGGGACACTGGTGTCGGGCTGGCTGGTACACTGGTTTCAGGATTGTTGGTATGACTGTTGAAGGATTGCTGGTCCCCTGCTGCCTACAGTCGTGGAGGTATTGCTGGTACATTGGTGTAGGGTATGCTGGGACACTGGTGTCGGGATTGCTGTGACACTAGTGTCGGGATTGTAGGGACACTGGTGTGGAGATTGTTTGTGCACTGGTGTAGAGATTGCTGGTCCACTGGTGTCGGGCTTGCTGGGACACTGGTGTCGGGAGTGTTATGCCACTGGTGTAGAGATATCTGGTACACTGGTGTCGGGTATGCTGGGACACTGGTGTAGGGATTGCTGTGACACTAGTGTCGGGATTATAGGGACACTGGTGTGGAGATTGTTTGTGCACTGCTGTAGGGATTGCTGGTCCACTGGTGTCGGGATTGTTGGGACACTGGTGTAGAGATATCTGGTACACTGGTGTAGGGTATGCTGGGACACTGGTGTCGTGATTGCTGTGACACGAGTGTCGGGATTGTAGGGACACTGGTGTGGAGATTGTTTGTGCACTGCTGTCGGGATTGCTGGTCCACTGGTGTCGGGATTGTTGGGACACTGGTGTAGAGATTGTTGGGACACTGGTGTAGAGATTGCTGGTACACTGGTGTAGGGTATGCTGGGACACTGGTGTCGTGATTGCTGTGACACGAGTGTCGGGATTGTAGGGACACTGGTGTGGAGATTGTTTGTGCACTGCTGTCGGGATTGCTGGTCCACTGGTGTCGGGATTGTTGGGACACTGGTGTCGGGATTGTTGGTACACTGGAGTAGAGATTGCTGGTACACTGGTGGAGGGATTGTTGGGACACTGCTGTCTGGATTGTTGGTCCACGAGTGTAGAGATTACAGGGACACTGGTGTCGGGCTGGCTGGTACACTGGTTTCAGGATTGTTGGTATGACTGTTGAAGGGATTGCTGGTCCACTGCTGCCTACAGTCGTGGAGTTATTGCTGGTACACTGGTGTAGGGTATGCTGGGACACTGGTGTCGGGATTGCTGTGACACTAGTGTCGGGATTGTAGGGACACTGGTGTGGAGATTGTTTGTGCACTGCTGTAGGGATTGCTGGTCCACTGGTGTCGGGATTGTTGGGACACTGGTGTAGAGATTGCTGGTACACTGGTGTAGGGTATGCTGGGACACTGGTGTCGGGATTGCTGTGACACTAGTGTCGGGATTGTAGGGACACTGGTGTGGAGATTGTTTGTGCACTGCTGTCGGGATTGCTGGTCCACTGGTGTCGGGATTGTTGGGACACTGGTGTAGAGATTGTTGGGACACTGGTGTAGAGATTGCTGGTACACTGGTGTAGGGTATGCTGGGACACTGGTGTCGGGATTGCTGTGACACTAGTGTCGGGATTGTAGGGACACTGGTGTGGAGATTGTTTGTGCACTGCTGTCGGGATTGCTGGTCCACTGCTGTCGGGATTGCTGGTCCACTGGTGTCGGGATTGTTGGGACACTGGTGTAGAGATTGCTGGTACACTGGTGTAGGGATTGCTGGTCCACTGGTGTCGGGATTGTTGGTACACTGGTGTAGAGATTGCTGGTACACTGGTGTAGGGATTGCTGGTCCACTGGTGTCGGGATTGTTGGGACACTGGTGTCGGGATTGTTGGTACACTGGTGTAGAGATTGCTGGTACACTGGTGTAGGGATTGCTGGTCCACTGGTGTCGGGATTGTTGGGACACTGGTGTAGAGATATCTGGTACACTGGTGTAGGGTATGCTGGGACACTGGTGTCGTGATTGCTGTGGCACGAGTGTCGGGATTGTAGGGACACTGGTGTGGAGATTGTTTGTGCACTGCTGTAGGGATTGCTGGTCCACTGGTGTCGGGATTGTTGGGACACTGGTGTAGAGATTGCTGGTACACTGGTGTAGGGCTTGCTGGGACACTGGTGTAGAGATTGCTGGTACACTGGTGTAGAGATTGCTGGGACACTGGTGTCGGGATTGCTGTGACACTAGTGTCGGGATTGTAGGGACACTGGTGTGGAGATTGCTGGTACACTGGTGTAGGGATTGCTGGTCCACTGGTGTCGGGATTGTTGGTACACTGGTGTAGAGATTGCTGGTACACTGGTGTAGGGATTGCTGGTCCACTGGTGTCGGGATTGTTGGGACACTGGTGTACAGATATCTGGTACACTGGTGTCGGGTATGCTGGGACACTGGTGTCGGGATTGCTGTGTCGGGATTATAGGGACACTGGTGTGGAGATTGTTTGTGCACTGCTGTAGGGATTGCTGGTCCACTGGTGTCGGGATTGTTGGGACACTGGTGTAGAGATTGCTGGTACACTGGTGTAGAGATTGCTGGGACACTGGTGTCGGGATTGCTGTGACACTAGTGTCGGGATTGCTGGTCCACTGGTGTCGGGATTGTTGGGACACTGGTGTAGAGATTGTTGGGACACTGGTGTAGAGATTGCTGGTACACTGGTGTGGAGATTGTTTGTGCACTGCTGTAGGGATTGCTGGTCCACTGGTGTCGGGATTGTTGGGACACTGGTGTAGAGATTGTTGGGACACTGCTGTCTACAGTCGTGGAGTTATTGCTGGTACACTGGTGTAGGGTATGCTGGGACACTGGTGTCGGGATTGCTGTGACACTAGTGTCGGGATTGTAGGGACACTGGTGTGGAGATTGTTTGTGCACTGCTGTCGGGATTGCTGGTCCACTGGTGTCGGGATTGTTGGGACACTGGTGTCGGGATTGTTGGTACACTGGTGTAGAGATTGCTGGTACACTGGTGTAGGGATTGCTGGTCCACTGGTGTCGGGATTGTTGGGACACTGGTGTAGAGATATCTGGTACACTGGTGTCGGGTATGCTGGGACACTGGTGTCGGGATTGCTGTGTCGGGATTATAGGGACACTGGTGTGGAGATTGTTTGTGCACTGCTGTAGGGATTGCTGGTCCATTGGTGTCGGGATTGTTGGGACACTGGTGTAGAGATTGTTGGTACACTGGTGTAGGGTATGCTGGGACACTGGTGTCGGGATTGCTGTGACACTAGTGTCGGGATTGTAGGGACACTGGTGTGGAGATTGTTTGTGCACTGCTGTCGGGATTGCTGGTCCACTGGTGTCGGGATTGTTGGGACAGTGGTGTAGAGATTGTTGGGACACTGGTGTAGAGATTGCTGGTACACTGGTGTAGGGTATGCTGGGACACTGGTGTCGTGATTGCTGTGACACGAGTGTCGGGATTGTAGGGACACTGGTGTGGAGATTGTTTGTGCACTGCTGTCGGGATTGCTGGTCCACTGGTGTCGGGATTGTTGGGACACTGGTGTCGGGATTGTTGGTACACTGGAGTAGAGATTGCTGGTACACTGGTGGAGGGATTGTTGGGACACTGCTGTCTGGATTGTTGGTCCACGAGTGTAGAGATTACAGGGACACTGGTGTCGGGCTGGCTGGTACACTGGTTTCAGGATTGTTGGTATGACTGTTGAAGGGATTGCTGGTCCACTGCTGCCTACAGTCGTGGAGTTATTGCTGGTACACTGGTGTAGGGTATGCTGGGACACTGGTGTCGGGATTGCTGTGACACTAGTGTCGGGATTGTAGGGACACTGGTGTGGAGATTGTTTGTGCACTGCTGTAGGGATTGCTGGTCCACTGTTGTCGGGATTGTTGGGACACTGGTGTAGAGATTGCTGGTACACTGGTGTAGGGTATGCTGGGACACTGGTGTCGGGATTGCTGTGACACTAGTGTCGGGATTGTAGGGACACTGGTGTGGAGATTGTTTGTGCACTGCTGTCGGGATTGCTGGTCCACTGGTGTCGGGATTGTTGGGACACTGGTGTAGAGATTGTTGGGACACTGGTGTAGAGATTGCTGGTACACTGGTGTAGGGTATGCTGGGACACTGGTGTCGGGATTGCTGTGACACTAGTGTCGGGATTGTAGGGACACTGGTGTGGAGATTGTTTGTGCACTGCTGTCGGGATTGCTGGTCCACTGCTGTCGGGATTGCTGGTCCACTGGTGTCGGGATTGTTGGGACACTGGTGTAGAGATTGCTGGTACACTGGTGTAGGGATTGCTGGTCCACTGGTGTCGGGATTGTTGGTACACTGGTGTAGAGATTGCTGGTACACTGGTGTAGGGATTGCTGGTCCACTGGTGTCGGGATTGTTGGGACACTGGTGTCGGGATTGTTGGTACACTGGTGTAGAGATTGCTGGTACACTGGTGTAGGGATTGCTGGTCCACTGGTGTCGGGATTGTTGGGACACTGGTGTAGAGATATCTGGTACACTGGTGTCGGGTATGCTGGGACACTGGTGTCGGGATTGCTGTGTCGGGATTATAGGGACACTGGTGTGGAGATTGTTTGTGCACTGCTGTAGGGATTGCTGGTCCACTGGTGTCGGGATTGTTGGGACACTGGTGTAGAGATTGCTGGTACACTGGTGTAGGGCTTGCTGGGACACTGGTGTAGAGATTGCTGGTACACTGGTGTAGGGATTGCTGGTCCACTGGTGTCGGGATTGTTGGGACACTGGTGTAGAGATTGCTGGTACACTGGTGTAGGGATTGCTGGTCCACTGGTGTCGGGATTGTTGGGACACTGGTGTAGAGATTTCTGGTACACTGGTGTAGGGCTTGCTGGGACACTGGAGTAGAGATTGCTGGTACACTGGTGGAGGGATTGTTGGGACACTGCTGTCTGGATTGTTGGTCCACGAGTGTAGAGATTACAGGGACACTGGTGTCGGGCTGGCTGGTACACTGGTTTCAGGATTGTTGGTATGACTGTTGAAGGGATTGCTGGTCCACTGCTGCCTACAGTCGTGGAGTTATTGCTGGTACACTGGTGTAGGGTATGCTGGGACACTGGTGTCGGGATTGCTGTGACACTAGTGTCGGGATTGTAGGGACACTGGTGTGGAGATTGTTTGTGCACTGCTGTAGGGATTGCTGGTCCACTGGTGTCGGGATTGTTGGGACACTGGTGTAGAGATTGCTGGTACACTGGTGTAGGGTATGCTGGGACACTGGTGTCGGGATTGCTGTGACACTAGTGTCGGGATTGTAGGGACACTGGTGTGGAGATTGTTTGTGCACTGCTGTCGGGATTGCTGGTCCACTGGTGTCGGGATTGTTGGGACACTGGTGTAGAGATTGTTGGGACACTGGTGTAGAGATTGCTGGTACACTGGTGTAGGGTATGCTGGGACACTGGTGTCGGGATTGCTGTGACACTAGTGTCGGGATTGTAGGGACACTGGTGTGGAGATTGTTTGTGCACTGCTGTCGGGATTGCTGGTCCACTGCTGTCGGGATTGCTGGTCCACTGGTGTCGGGATTGTTGGGACACTGGTGTAGAGATTGCTGGTACACTGGTGTAGGGATTGCTGGTCCACTGGTGTAGGGATTGCTGTGACACTAGTGTCGGGATTGTAGGGACACTGGTGTAGAGATTGCTGGTACACTGGTGTAGGGATTGCTGGTCCACTGGAGTCGGGATTGTTGGGACACTGGTGTCGGGATTGTTGGTACACTGGTGTAGAGATTGCTGGTACACTGGTGTAGGGATTGCTGGTCCACTGGTGTCGGGATTGTTGGGACACTGGTGTAGAGATATCTGGTACACTGGTGTCGGGTATGCTGGGACACTGGTGTCGGGATTGCTGTGTCGGGATTATAGGGACACTGGTGTGGAGATTGTTTGTGCACTGCTGTAGGGATTGCTGGTCCACTGGTGTCGGGATTGTTGGGACACTGGTGTAGAGATTGCTGGTACACTGGTGTAGGGTATGCTGGGACACTGGTGTCGGGATTGCTGTGACACTAGTGTCGGGATTGTAGGGACACTGGTGTGGAGATTGTTTGTGCACTGCTGTCGGGATTGCTGGTCCACTGGTGTCGGGATTGTTGGGACACTGGTGTAGAGATTGTTGGGACACTGGTGTAGAGATTGCTGGTACACTGGTGTAGGGTATGCTGGGACACTGGTGTCGTGATTGCTGTGACACGAGTGTCGGGATTGTAGGGACACTGGTGTGGAGATTGTTTGTGCACTGCTGTCGGGATTGCTGGTCCACTGGTGTCGGGATTGTTGGGACACTGGTGTCGGGATTGTTGGTACACTGGTGTAGAGATTGCTGGTACACTGGTGTAGGGATTGCTGGTCCACTGGTGTCGGGATTGTTGGGACACTGGTGTAGAGATATCTGGTACACTGGTGTCGGGTATGCTGGGACACTGGTGTCGGGATTGCTGTGTCGGGATTATAGGGACACTGGTGTGGAGATTGTTTGTGCACTGCTGTAGGGATTGCTGGTCCACTGGTGTCGGGATTGTTGGGACACTGGTGTAGAGATTGCTGGTACACTGGTGTAGGGTATGCTGGGACACTGGTGTCGGGATTGCTGTGACACTAGTGTCGGGATTGTAGGGACACTGGTGTGGAGATTGTTTGTGCACTGCTGTCGGGATTGCTGGTCCACTGGTGTCGGGATTGTTGGGACACTGGTGTAGAGATTGTTGGTACACTGGTGTAGGGCTTGCTGGGACACTGGTGTAGAGATTGCTGGTACACTGGTGTAGAGATTGCTGGGACACTGGTGTCGGGATTGCTGTGACACTAGTGTCGGGATTGTAGGGACACTGGTGTGGAGATTGTTTGTGCACTGCTGTCGGGATTGCTGGTCCACTGGTGTCGGGATTGTTGGGACATTGGTGTAGAGATTGTTGGGACACTGGTGTAGAGATTGCTGGTACACTGGTGTAGGGTATGCTAGGACACTGGTGTCGGGATTGCTGTGACACTAGTGTCGGGATTGTAGGGACACTGGTGTGGAGATTGTTTGTGCACTGTTGTCGGGATTGCTGGTCCACTGCTGTCGGGATTGCTGGTCCACTGGTGTCGGGATTGTTGGGACACTGGTGTAGAGATTGCTGGTACACTGGTGTAGGGATTGCTGGTCCACTGGTGTCGGGATTGTTGGTACACTGGTGTAGAGATTGCTGGTACACTGGTGTAGGGATTGCTGGTCCACTGGTGTCGGGATTGTTGGGACACTGGTGTCGGGATTGCTGTGTCGGGATTATAGGGACACTGGTGTGGAGATTGTTTGTGCACTGCTGTAGGGATTGCTGGTCCACTGGTGTCGGGATTGTTGGGACACTGGTGTAGAGATTGCTGGTACACTGGTGTAGGGTATGCTGGGACACTGGTGTCGGGATTGCTGTGACACTAGTGTCGGGATTGTAGGGACACTGGTGTGGAGATTGTTTGTGCACTGCTGTAGGGATTGCTGGTCCACTGGTGTCGGGATTGTTGGGACACTGGTGTAGAGATTGCTGGTACACTGGTGTAGGGTATGCTGGGACACTGGTGTCGGGATTGCTGTGACACTAGTGTCGGGATTGTTGGGACACTGGTGTAGAGATTGTTGGGACACTGGTGGAGAGATTGCTGGTACACTGGTGTAGGGTATGCTGGGACACTGGTGTCGTGATTGCTGTGACACGAGTGTCGGGATTGTAGGGACACTGGTGTGGAGATTGTTTGTGCACTGCTGTAGGGATTGCTGGTCCACTGGTGTCGGGATTGTTGGGACACTGGTGTAGAGATTGCTGGTACACTGGTGTAGGGCTTGCTGGGACACTGGTGTAGAGATTGCTGGTACACTGGTGTAGGGATTGCTGGTCCACTGGTGTCGGGATTGTTGGGACACTGGTGTAGAGATATCTGGTACACTGGTGTCGGGTATGCTGGGACACTGGTGTCGGGATTGCTGTGTCGGGATTGTAGGGACACTGGTGTGGAGATTGTTTGTGCACTGCTGTCGGGATTGCTGGTCCACTGGTGTCGGGATTGTTGGGACACTGGTGTAGAGATTGCTGGTACACTGGTGTAGGGCTTGCTGGGACACTGGTGTAGAGATTGCTGGTACACTGGTGTCGGTATTTCTGGTACACTGCTGTATGCATCGTTCGGCCACGAGTGTTGGGATTTGTGGTACACTGCTGTCGGGTTTGCTGGTACACTGGAGTAGGGCTTGCTGGTACACTGGTTTCAGGATTGTTGGGAAACTGTTGAAGGGATTGTTGGTCCACTGCTGTAGGGATTGCTCGTACACATGTGTAGGGCTTGCTGGGACACTGGTGGAGAGATTGCTGGTACACTGGTGAAGGGATATGTACTCTGTAGTTGGGATTGTTGGTACACTGGTGTAGGGATTTCTGGTACACTGGTGTCGGGTTTGCTGGTACACGAGTGTAGGTATGGCTGGTACACTGGTTTCGGGATTGTTGGGACACTGGTGTAAGGATTGTTGGTACACTCGTGTAGGGATTGGTGGTACACTGCTGTTGGGTTTGCTGGTGCACTGGTGTGGGGATTGTTGGTCCACTTCTTTCGGGAATGCTGGTACACTGTAGTCGGGATTGTTGGTCCACTTGTGTAGAGATTGCTGGTACACTGGTGTGGGGCTTGCTGGGACACTGGAGTAGAGATTGCTGGTACACTGGTGAAGGGATTGAGACACTGAAGTAGGGATTGTTGGTACACTGGTGTAGGGACTGCTGGTTGGTACACTGGTGTAGGGTTTGCTGGTACACTAATGTAAGGATTGTTGGGACACTGCTGTCAGGATTGGTGATACACTGGTGGAGGGCTTTCTGGGACAATGGTGTCGGGATTGCTGGTACACTGGTGAAGGGATATGTACACTGTAGTAGGGATTGTTGGTACACCGGTGAAGGGATTTCTGGTACACTGGTGTAGGGCTTGCTGGGACACTGGAGTAGAGATTGCTGGTACACTGGTGAAGGGCTTGCTGGGACACTGGAGTAGAGATTGTTGGTACACTGGTGTAGGGACTGCTGGTTGGTACACTGGGGTAGGGATTGCTGGTACACTGATGTAAGGATTGTTGGGACACTGCTGTGTGGATTGTTGATCCACTAGTGTAGGGATTGGTGGTACACTGCTGTCGGAATTGGTGATACACTGGTGTAGGGCTAGCTGGGCCACTGGTGTAGGGATTGTTGGTCCACCTCTGTCGGGAATGCTGGTACACTGTAGTAGGGATTGCTGGTACACTGCTGTCGGGATTGGTCATCACTGGTGTCGGGCTTTCTGGGACAATGGTGAAAGGAGTGCTGAAACACTTGTGTATGGATTGTTGGTACACTGCTGTATGGATCGTTGGTCCATGAGTGTAAGGATTGTTGATACGCTCCTTTCGGGATTGCTGGTACACTCGTGTAGGGATTGCTGGGACACTGATGTAGGGATTGTTGGTACACTGCTGTGTGGATTGTTGTTCCACGAGTGTAGGGATTGGTGGTACACTGCTGTATGGATCGTTGGTCCATGAGTGTAAGGATTGTTGATACGCTCCTTTCGGGATTGCTGGTACACTGGTGTAGGGCTTGCTGGGACACTGGTGTAAGGATTGTTGGTCCACTTCTGTCGGGAATGCTGGTACACTGTAGTAGGGATTGCTGGGACACTGGTGTCGGGATTGGTACACTTCTTTAGGGATTTCTGGTACGCTCCTTTCGGGATTGCTGGTACACTGGTGTAGGGATTGCTGGTACACTGATGTAGGGATTGTTGGTACACTGCTGTGTGGATTGTTGGTCCAATAGTGGAGGGATTGGTGGTACACTGGTGCAGGGCTTTCTGGGACAATGGTGTCGGGATTGCTGAAACACTGGTGTAGGGCTTGCTGGGACACTGGTGAAGGGATATGTACACTGTAGTAGGGATTGTTGGTACCCTGGTGTCGGGATTTCTGGTACACTGGTGTAGGGGTTGTTGGTACACTACTGTAGGGATTGCTGGTCCACTGCTGTCGGGATTGTTGGGACACTGGTAAAGGGATTGGTAGTACACTGCTGTATGGATCGTTCGTCCACGAGTGTTGGGATTTGTGGTACACTGCTGTCGGGTTACACTAATGTAAGGATTGTTGGGACACTGGTGTAAGGATTGTTGGTTAACTAATGTAGGGCTTTCTGGGACAATGGTGTCGGGATTGCTGAAACACTAGTGTCGAGATTGGTGGTACTATGCTGTCGGGATTGCTGGTACACTGGTTTTGGGAATGTTTGTACATTGGTGTAAGGATTGTTGGTACGCTCCTTTCGGGATTGCTGGTACACTGGTGTAAGGATTGTTGGTAGACTGGTGTCCCCTTACCAGTGTACCAGCCATACCTACACCAGTGTACCAGCAATCCCTACAGCAGTGGACCAATCCCTACACCAGTGTCCCAACAATCCTTACATTAGTGTACCAGCAATCCCTCCAGAAGTGGACAAACAATCTCCACACCAGTGTACCAACAATCCCGACACCAGTGTACCACAGCAATCCCAAGAGCAGTGCACAAACAATCCCCACACCAGTGTACCAACCATCCCTCCACGAGTGTACCAACAATCGCGAAACCAGTGTACCAGCAATCCCGAAAGGAGCGTACCAACAATCCTTACACCAGTGTACAAACAATCCCGACACCAGTGTTCCAGCAATCCCTACAGCAGTGTACCAGCATTGCCGACACGAGTGGACCAACAATCCATACAGCAGTGCACCAACAATCCCTTCATCAGTGTACCAGCAATCCCTACACCAGTGTACCAGCAATCCCGAAAGGAGCATTCCAGCAATCCCTACAGCAGTGTACCAGCAATCCCGACAGCAGTGTACCAACAATCCCCACTCCAGAGTACCAGCAATCGCAAAACCCCACTAGGACCAGCAATCCCAAAAGGAGCGTATCAACAATCCTGACACCAGTGTACAAACAATCCCGACACCAGTGTTCTAGCAATCCCTACAGCAGTGTACCAGCAATCCCTACACAAGTGGACCAACAATCCACACAGCAGTATACCAACAATCCCTACATCAGTGTACCAGCATTCCTAACACCAGTGTACAAACAATCCCGACACCAGTGTTCCAGCAATCCCTACAGCAGTGTATCAGCAATCCCTACACCAGTGTCCGAGCAATCCCGACACCAGTCTACCAACAATCCACACAGCAGTGTACCAACAATCCCTACATCAGTGTCCCAGCAATCCCTACACTAGTGTCCGAGCAATCCCGACACTAGTCTCTAACAATCCACACCGCAGTGTACCAACAATCCCTACATCAGTGTCCCAGCAATCCCTACACCATTGTCCCAGAAAGCCCGACACCAGTGTCCCAGCAATCCCGACACCAGTGTCCAAGCAATCCCGACAGCAGTGTACCACCAATCGCGAAACCAGTGTACCAGCAATCCCGAAAGGGGCATACCAACAATCCTTACACCAGTGTTCCAGCAATCCCTACAGCAGTGTACCAGCAATCCCGAAACGAGTGGACCAACAATCCACACAGCAGTGGACAAACAATCCCTTCATCAGTGTGCAGCAATCCCTACACCACTGTACCAGCAATCCCGAAAGGAGCGTACCAACAATCCTGACACCAGTGTACAAACAATCCCGACACCAGTGTTCCAGCAATCCCGACACCAGTCTACCAACAATCTTTACACCAGTGTCCCAACAATCCCTACACTAGTGTACCAGCAATCCCGAAACCAATGTACCAGCAATCCCGACAGCAGTCTACCAACAATCTTTACACCAGAGTCCCAACAATCCTTACACCAGTGTCCCAACAATCCCGACACCAGTGGACCAGCAATCCCTACAGCAGTGCACAAACAATCTCCACACCAGTGTACCAGCAATCCCGACACTCGTGTCACAGCAATCCCGACACCAGTGTACCAGCAATCCTGACACCAGTGTACCACAGCAATCCCTACAGCGGTGTACCAGCAATCCCTACACTAGTGGACCAACAATCCACACAGCAGTGGACCAACAATCCCTCCTACACCAGTGTACCAGAAAGCCCTATACACTGGTGTACCAGCAATCCCTACAGCAGTGCACAAACAATCCCCACACCAGTGTACCAACCATCCCAACACTAGTGTACCAGCAATCCAGACATCAGTGTACCAGCAATCCCTACACCATTGTCCCAGAAAGCCCGACACCAGTGTACCACAGCAATCCCGACAGCAGTGCACAAACAATCCCCACACCAGTGTACCAACCATCCCTACACTAGTGTACCAGCAATCCCGACAGCAGTGTACCACCAGTCCCTACACGAGTGGACTAACAATCCATACAGCAGTGTCCCAACAATCCCTACTCCAGTGTACCAGCAATCCCTACACCATTGTCCCAGAAGGCCCTACACCAGTGTACCAGCAATTGCGAAACCAGTGTACCAGCAATCCTGAAAGGAGCGTACCAACAATCCTTACACCAGTGTACCAACAATCCCGACAGCAGTGTACCAGCAATCCCTACACGAGTGGACTAACAATCTACACAGCAGTGTCCCAACAATCCCTACTCCAGTGTACCAGCAATCCCTACACCATTGTCCCAGAAGGCCCTACACCAGTGTACCAGCAATCGCGAAACCAGTGTACCAGCAATCCCGAAAGGAGCGTACCAACAATCCTTACACCAGTGTCCCAACAATCCCGACACCAGTGTACTCCAGCAATCCCTACAGCAGTGGACAAACAATCTCCACACCAGTGTAAAAACAATCCCGACATTCGTGTCACAGCAATCCCGACACCAGTGTACCACAGCAATCCCGAGAGCAGTGCACAAACAATCCCCACACCAGTGTAACAACCATCCCGACACTAGTGTACCAGAAAGCCCGACACCAGTGTACCAGCAATCCCTACACCAGTGTACCAAAAAGCCCTATACACCAGTGTTCCAGCAAGCCTGAAACCCGTGTACCAGCAATCCCGACAGCAGTGTACCACCAATCCCCACACTAGTGGACCAACAATCCACACAGCAGTATACCAATAATCCCTCCATCAGAGTACCAGCAATCCCTCCACCAATGTACCAGCAATCCCGACAGAAGTGTACCACCAATCCCTACACTCGTGGACCAACAATCCATACAGCAGTGTACCAACAATCCCGACAGCAGTTTACCAGCAATCCCTACACGAGTGGACCAACAATCCATACAGCAGTGTACCAACAATCCCTACACCAGTGTACCAGCAATCCCTACACCATTGTCCCAGAAAGCCCGACACCACTGTACCAGCAATCCCTACACCAGTGTTCCAGCAATCCCTACAGCAGTGTACCAACAATCCCAACACCAGTGTACCAGCAATCCCTACACCAGTGTACCAACAATCCCTACTACAGTGTACCAATCCCTTCACCAGTGTCCCAGCAAGCCCTACACCAGTGTAGCAGCAATCCCGACAGCAGTGTACCACCAATCCCTACACTCGTGGACCAACAGTCCATTATTACCAAGGAATAATGGATGGATTTTGTTTAGCCTTTTTTTTTTCTATTTTCATTTTTAAAATATAACCATAAATTGAATGAATGTGTACATATTGAGTGGGGGGTGGGGCACAAGAACCGTCCTCGAAAAAGTGCATCAAGCAACAAGCAACATTTATTAAGACACAATGAAGCTTGCGTCAATACTCCGTTATGAATAACTCTTCTTTAATTATTGCAGGTGCTGTCCCCAATCTGCAATTAGCAAGCAGCCAGCTATCAATGGCGCGCTTCCGTCCGATGTCAGAAGATTGTTTTCCCCGTGATTCTGCTCCCCGGCTATTGCTTTGACCCCTTGTTCTTGCATCGTCCTCAACCAGTTCCCTCAACTGAGTATTCCAGTGACTTTCAGTTCCGAATGTTTCATTAATTATTTGCACTTTCTTTTAGCCTCCTGCATCTGTGAGTCCAAAATAAACACTCCAGGCATAACAATAGCAATGACATGCTGGTTGTACCTGTTGAGAGTGAGTTCAAGAGTCTCTGACAGGAAAAGGGAAAGAGCTGGCTGACATGATGCAGAGGAGGAAGGTGGACATACTGTGTGTTCAGGAGACCAGGTGGAAAGGTAACAAGGCTAGAAGCATAGGAGCAGGGTTTAAGCTGTTTTATCATGGTGTGGATGGAAAGAGAAATGGAGTCAGAGTCTTTGGGAGTAACGAGGATGGACAGGATTAGGAATGAGCACATCAGAGTGACAGCACATGTAAGACGTTTTGGAGACAAAGTCAGAGAGGCTCGATTTGGATGGTTTGTCCATGCACAGAGGTGGGATAGTGAGTATATTGGTAGTCGGATGCTGAGGTTGGATGCAGAAGGCCCAGAGTAAGACCAAAGAGACAGTTCATGGACGTGGTGAACGAGGACATGAAGGCAGTTGGTGTAAGAAGAAGAAGATGCAGAGGATCGGGTGAGATGGAGGAAGATGATTTACTGTGGCGACCCCTGAAGAAGGGAAAAGCCGAACAGACACGAAGAAGAAGAAAAAGACATCAAACACCATAATGTATTTTAACTGGAATTAATATCTACTTGAAATAATTATATAACTCTTTAAGCCTGCCTCTAGTCGGTCAATAAACAAGTTATTTTAATATTTTAATGTCACAAAATGTGTAAACAAGTACATTTTCAAGAACATTTATTATTAACATCAAGCTGAATGATGGAATGCTTTTTTCACTTAAAATCACAAGTTTCCCTTCAGCCTCTTGTTTCGTAAGTCAATGAACAAACCCATTAAATTAAATTTAACATTTGAAGTTCTCTAAAAAATATTAGGCTGGAAGTATATATCAAGACTGGTGTCTGCATATGCGTAATATACATCAACATGTACGTATAAATCGTAATTCTATCACGAAGTTTGTGAATTCATCATCCATACAAATACTGTCAAGTTGTTTCTTGTGGATGTGGCAAGTGGAAAACAAGTGTTTCTTTTTGGCGTCATGGTGCTGCGGAGATAGGTCTTCAACCTCCTCATAACAGAAAATGACCTTTCTGCAGTGGCTGTTGTGGCAGGGATGGTCCTCACCAATTGTAGCATGGTGTGAATCTCACTTGAGCTCCTGTCCAGCTCCTTGATTCATGGCATCTCACATTGTTCTTATAGTGGTAACATGCATGACATTCTCTCTGTGGATCTAATTAGATTTTGTTAGCATGGCCAACTGGATTTTCAGCTCTTTCAATTTAACATCTTCGCTATAATCATGAAGAACAGTTTCATCTACAACTTGTCCATTTTGGATCCTGGAATTGGTCAGATGCATCTTCTAGTCTTTTTGGAGCTCTTCTCTAATGTGGCAGCACAGACAGATTTGTCTTTCCCTTGGATTCTTCCAGAACCACACAAAAGAATGTCTCAAAAGCATTAGCATTCCTCTCATCAGCATAGAATTGTGATGCTATCTGCCCTGCAACTGCTGCTTTTTTTTTTTTTTTTTTACAGTTGAGAAATTGGTTTATAATGTTCTGGAAAGTTGTTCTGCTACCCCAATGATCAAATGTGACAAGCAAAATCCAAAGTATGTTGAAAATTTCTCCAACAAAGCCAACTGGCATCTTGTTCTCGGGCCACAATCATTCTTAGTTGTCTCATTGACCTTTTCTAGGGTGCACTTTTTTTGGTATGGCCTCCACAACGCCATGTCTAATTGTCCATCTCGTTTCACACAATGTGTGGTTGGTGGGATCTGGTGGACTAAACTCTTCTTTCTTCTGAGTAAACAGCCCTGCTCTTGTTGGTGAAAGGGTGATCAGCTTTCCAGCATCTTGTGCCAAGGCTAAAGCATCTCTGATTGGCTTTATCTTGCAGGCAACTCTTGCAAACAAAAATTCACACAGTGTGCACTGCAGTGCACAGCAAACGCATCAGGAACCTCTGTTGATATTTGGGTCCGGACATCACTGATATGTCCACTCATGTTTGCGCACCATCATATGCTTGGCATCGACAGTTCATCAGTGGGAGTGCACATCTTGGAAGCATGTCCTTCAAGGCCAATGTTAAGGTGTCAGCATCTGTTCTTTCAACTTGCATCATGCCAATGAAATCCTCATTGACATCATAGTTGCATCCAAAGTTTTTATTCGCCTGCTGAGACAGGAATTCCAATGATGCAGAGGAGGAAGGTGGACAGACTTTGTGTTCAGGAGACCAGGTGGAAAGGTCGCAAAGCTAAAAGCTTCGGAGCAGGCTTTAAACTATTTTATTACGGTGTGGATAAAAAGAGAAATGGAGTAGGAGTCATCTTGAGGGAGGGGTTGGTCAGGAATGTTCGAGAAGTGAAAAGAGTGTCAGACAGAGTGATGAGTCTCAAGTTAGAAAATAAGGTGTAATGCTCTCAATGTGGTTCGTGCTTATGCCCCACAGGCAGGATGTGAGCTAGAAGAGAAGGAGATATTCTGGAGTGAGTTCGATGAAGTGATGCAGAGGACCCCAAGAGGTGAAAGAGTGGTCATTGGTGCAGACTTCAATAGACATTTTGGTGCAGGAAACAGAGAGGATGAGGAAGTGATGGGCATGTTTGGTATCCAGAACAGGACGGCAGAAGGAGAGATGTTGATAGATTTTGCAAAAAGTATGGAAATGGCTGTGGTGAATACTTTCTTCCAGAAGAAACAGGAGCACAGGATGACCTATAAAAGCGGAGGTAGGAGCACACAGGTAGACTACATCCTGTGTAGGCGATGTAATTTGAAGGAAGTCAGTGACTGAGTGAGAGTGTTGCCATTAGGATGGTGGTATGCAGGATGTCGCTGATGGTGAGGAAGGTGAAGAAGTCAAAGGCTGAGCAGAAGACAAGTGGTGGAAGTTGAAAAAGTAAGAGTGTTGGGTTGTCTTCAAAGAGGAGTTGAAACAGGCTTTTTTTTGTGTGTGGCCAGGAAGTGCTTCCAAATGACTGGACAACCACAGCAAATGTGATCAGGGACACAGGCAGGAGAGTACTTGGTGTGTCCTCTGGAAGGAAAGTAGATAAGGAGACTTGGTGGTGGAATGAGGAAGTGCAGGAGTGTGTACAAAGGAAGAGGTTAGCTAAGAAAAAGTGGGACATAGAGAGGACCGAAGAGAGTAAACAGGAGTCCAGGGAGACACAGCGTCAGGCGAAAGTAGCAGTGGTTAAGGCCAAAGAGTATGATGACTTGTATGATAGGTTGGACAGTAAAGATGATCTATACAGGTTGATAAAGATGTAAAGATGAGTAAAGATGATCTATACAGGTTGGCACAGCAGAGAAATAGAGATGGGAAGGACGTGCAGCAAGTTAGATTGATAAAGGACAGAGAGGGAAAGTCGCAGGAGATTTTCTGACAAGAACATTCAACAAGGTCCTAGAGAGTGAGCAGATGCCGGAGGAGTGGAGGAGAAGTGTGCCCATCTTTAAGAACAAGGGAGACGTGCAGAGTTGCAGCAACGACAGAGGGATAAAGTTGATGAGCCATACGATGAAGTTATGGGAAAGAATAGTGGAAGCTCGACTAAGGGCAGCGGTCAGCATATGTGAACAACAGTTTGGTTTCATGACAAGAAAGAGCACCACAGATGCAATGTTTGCTTTGAGGATGTTCATCGAGAAGGACAGAGAAGGTCAGAGGGAACTCCATTGTGCCTTTGTGGATCTGGGAAAAGCATATGACAGGGTGCCAAGAGAAGAACTGTGGTATTGTATGAGGAAGTCTGGAATGGCAGATAAGTATGTTGGAGTGGTTCAGGACATGTATGAGAGATGCAAGACAGTGGTGAGGTGTGCTGTCGGTGTGACCGACGAATTCAAGGTGGAGGTGGAACTGCATCAAGGGTCAGCTCTGAGCCCCTTCTTGTTTGCTGTGGTGATGGACAGGCTGACAGACGAGGTGAGACAAGAATCTCCATGGACTATGATGTTTGCAGATGACATTGTGATCTTTCGTGAGAGCAGAGAACAAGTGCAGGAAAATCGAGAGAGGTCAAGGTATTCCCTGGAAAGGAGAGGAATGAAGGTTAGCCTCAGAAAATCAGAATACATGTGTGTGAATGAGAAGGACCCAGGAGGAACGGTGATGTTACAGGGAGCAGAGATAAAGAAGGTGGAGGATTTTAAGTACTTGGGCTCAACAATCCAGACAATGGAGAGTGTGGAAAACAGGTGAAGAAGCGTGGGCAGGCAGGCTGGAATGGTTGGAGAAAAGTGTCCAGTGTGATGTGCGATCGGAGAGTGTCAGCAAGAATGAAGGGAAACGTGGACAAGACAGTGTTGAGTCCAGCGATGTTGTCTAGCTTTGGTGTCGCTGAGGAAAAGGCAGGAGGCAGAGCTGAAGGTCGCGGAGATGAAAATGTTGAGATTCGCTCTGGGAGTAACGAGGATGGATAGGATCAGAAATCAGTATATCAGAGGCACAGCCCATGTAAGATGTTTTGGAGACAAACTCAGAGGCTGGATTGAGATGGTTTAGACATGTACAGAGGAGGGGTAGTGAGTATATTGGCAGTAGGATGCTGAGGTTGGAACGACCAGGCAGAAGGCCTCGATGAAGACCAAAGAAGAGATTTATGGATGCGGTGAAGGAAGACATGAAGGTCGTTGGAGTCAGAAATGAAGATGCAGAGGACAGGGTGAGATGGAGGCAGATGATTTGCTGTGGCGACCCCTCAAGGGAACAGCCGAAAGTAAAAGAAGAAGACGAAGCAGAGGACAAGAATTCCAATCTTTGCCCAACTCAGAACCAGATCCTAATATTAGAAAGGTCTATGCTATAATTGGAGACTTGCTGAAGAATAGTAGTTGCATCAGAATCAGTGAAATAACATACTCCTCAATCAGACAATAACATACTCCTCTATTAGTATATGCCATTAGTTGTGACTCAGCTGTCATAGCCGATACTAATTTTAATTATACAATAAATTACCTCAGACTGGAGCAGGTACCAGTGCACGCACCCAGCAGGAAAAGTGATTAAGCAACACAGGAAGGTACAGAAAACAGAGCAGACAAAAAATAGAAAACAGTGCAAGAGAAAAAGGTGATGAAAGAAAGGAGAGAATAGATTGGCCCAAGTCCAGAGTGGGAGAAAGTGGATCAGGTCTTAATAGAAATACTGAAATTTCAGGGCTCATCCCCAGAAAGCAAGGCAATAGGTCATCCAATGTTAATCTACACGTTTTGCCAGGAGAGATTTGGGGTGAAGAAAAAGAAAACAAAGGAGAAAGCCCAAACAAAAGGAGCATCATAAAGACAACAGAAGTGTAAGAGACGAAGAGAGGAGATGTGAAGAATGAAGGAAACCTACAGGAATGTATAGGAGAGTGAAAGGGAAGCAGTGAAGCAATTGCAAGAGAACACAATCAAGGAATTAAGACTTGCAAAAAGAGCAGAAACATTGAGGAAGGGAAGAAAGAAGTTTGTAATAAACTGTAATGCCTTCCTGGCTGAGCCTTTTGAGTTTGCCAGAAACTTAATGGCTCCCAGATTAACGGGGAACCTACAAAGCAGCAAAGAAGAAGTAGAACAGCACCTGAAGAAGGCACATGGTGACAAGAACAGGAAGGAGGAAAGAAGTACCCCAGAGGGCCTTGCTAAGTACGAACAACCAGAGGTAGAATTTGACAACAGCTTGCCAACTTGGAAAGAATTTAGCAACCAACTACGGAAGGCAAAGAACAAGTCTGCGCCAGGTCCAAATGGGGTCCCATACCTTGTCTACAAGAGATGTCCAGGAGTGGCAAGGCTCCTGTGGGGATATTTAAAGGGGATGTGGAGAAAGAACAGTATCAGCACGACATGGAGGAAAGCAGAGGGAGTATTAATCCCCAAAGAAGAAGGAGCCACAGAAGTAGACAAGTTCAGAACAATTTCACTGTTCAACGTGGAAGGCAAGCTGTACTTTGCTATGAAAGCAGAAAGGCTGACCATTATCATCAACAAGTGCATAGACACAGAAAGGAGGAGTTCCAGATGTGTCAGGGTGCATGGAACACACAGCCATCCTGTCACAACTCATTAGAGAGGCGAAGGTGGGGAGAAAGGACTTGGTGGTAACATGGCTCGAGATAGCCAATGCCTACGGTACGATTCCACAAAGTCTGATCATGACAGCACTCCAGAGAGCACATGTTCCAGAAGAAGTGCACAAGCTGGTAGAGTCGTACTACTCAGACGTGAAGATACGCGTCACAACAAAAGCATTCACCACAGAGTGGCAGCAGCTTGAGAAAGGCATGAGAATTGTTATGAGAATTCTTAGCACACTAAGTGTGATAAGAAGTTTTCTTTGGTAATGACAATGCTGGTGGCAAAGACAGAGAATCAGGGCAGCCACAAACCAATAGTAGACTATTTATGGATGACATAGTAACTACCACAGAAAATTTAGTGCAGACAAAGTATCTCTTGGATAATCTGGCAGACAAACAGGAGTGGGCAGGCTTGGCAGTGCGACCAGAGAAATCCTGAAGTCTGGTGATAATCAAAGGCCAAGTGAGCAATAGAAAGCCAGTCATCAACGTTTCTGTTTCCATAACTTCTGTTTCGGAAAAACCTTTGAAGTACTTGGGAAAAGTCTCCAACAAGACATTGAATGACCGGGAACAAAAAAAAGAAACCTTGGAAGAAGTGAAGAGAGGCTTGAAGAAGCTAGAAAACTGCAGGGTTCCAGGAAAATTCAAAGCATGGATGGTCCAACATATGCTTCTCCCAAGACTGATATGGCCACTCACCATCTACCAGATTCCAAAGACCAAAGTGAGTGAGATGCAGGGGAAAATAACTGGTAAATTAAAAAAATGGCTTGGTCTCCCCCGGTCATTGTCGGCAGATTGCCTATACACAACATCAGGGAAGCAACAATTGCCTTTCACTGAGCTAACAGAAGAGGTGAAGGCTGCAAAGACAAGATTCCTGACAACATTGGAGGAAGCAGAGGATCCATGTGTCCAAAGAGCAAGGGTGGCAGTGGATGG
Source organism: Plotosus lineatus (assembly GCA_024760905.1). NCBI lineage: Eukaryota > Metazoa > Chordata > Actinopteri > Siluriformes > Plotosidae > Plotosus > Plotosus lineatus. Next base: position 2,799,167 of record CM045743.1, read on the forward strand.
GGGAAGGAAAGCCACCACACAAGAAAACATAAGGGAGGCAAAAACTAGACTGAAGACAGAAGAGATAACTGGGATTCCCAACAGAGGGAGAGAGGGTTCGGGATTAAATCCCAAAAGATATGACAGCACCAAGAAAGAAAGGAGAACTATGGTGGTGGAGAAAGTGAGGGAGGCGGAAGAGGACCGGAGAAGGGAGAAAATGATGGGACTGATCAAGCAGGGGGCATACATGAGATGGGAGGTACTGGAGAGAAAGTTGAGTCACAGGGATGTGGTCAATATGCCAGAAAACAGACTCAAGTTTCTGGTAAAGGCAGTGTACGACCTGCTACCGACACCACAGAATAAAAAGACCTGGTTCGGCACAGAGGGAACGTGCGATTTATGTGGAGAAATGGGTCTCTCTCCCACATATTAAGTGGATGCAAGGTGGCTTTAGCACAAGGGATGCCACCATCAAGTCTTGAGAGAGATAGCCCAGTGCGTCGAAGAAAGAAGAAACAACAACGCATCCCCAAGGACAAGGGAGAGTGGTGGGAACACCTTTGTGAAGCAAGGAGAAAAACCCAAAGCAAAGATCCAACAATCAGCAGGTAATTATTTGGATGGGGCAGCAGACTGGCACCTCTTTGTTGACCTGGAGAAGAAACTCAAGGTCCCAGAGAAAGTGGCAGAGACAAACCTCAGACCAGATATGCTACTGTTGTCAAATAGCACTAAGAGGATGGGGGTTATCGAGCTGACAGTGCCAAGTGAGGAGAGGGTGGAAATCTCAGGGGAGCTGAAAAGAAACAAGTATATAACACTCGAGATTGAGGGAAAAAGAAATAACTGGGCGGTCCAGGTCTGGACAGTAGAGGTTGGCTGCCGGGGCTTCCCGGCTGCTTTCATTGCGGCCTTCCTCAAGGCAATTGGAATAGAAGGAGAGAGAAGTGGAGCCCTGAGGAAAATTGGAGAAGCAGCAGAAAAAGCAAGCAAAGCCATATGGACCTGGAGCTGTATACCAGTATGGGGGAAGGAGTGATTATCTGGTCTGGTGGCAATCGCTGATGGCGGCGCCAGGCCGGGGGGTACCACCGGAAGCCGCCGAAACCCATACTCACTGAAGTAACCCAGCCTGGTCGGTGGCTGACGAGGACCAGAATCACTCTCAGGCCATATCTGCCTTTGAAGAAGCTGGGCCACCATGAGATCATTCGGTTGGCCCAGGTAGGTTAGGTCAACAAACTTTATTATTCCTTATTATTCCTGATATTGAACTGTAAACTGGGAGCGCCAAAAAAGCTCTTGGCCCGCCAGATTTTTAAAGCGGTGGTGCCAAGGCCCCGACGGCCCCCTGTTCCTACCCCTATGCTAGGGAGGCGTTCAAGAAGCATTTTGACCAGAAGCCCGATTCACCTCAATTGGCCCGTCTCAATGTGGAGGAGCACGTTTCTATTCCAAGCTCTCCACGGATGGTTGAGCTTCTCACCTTATATCCCACTTATAACGGATATAAGTTCTTTCGGTTACTACCCAAAGCTTGTGACCATAAGTGAAAGTTGGAATGTTGATTGACTGGTAAACTGAGAGCTTTGCACTGTGGCTCAGCTCCCTCTACACCACAACGAACCAGAACAAGCTCTGCCTTACAGCCGAGACTGGAAAGATCCATCAGTCGATCGCTCACTCCATCCTTCCCTCACTCGTGAACAAGACCCAAGATACTTGAACTCCTCGACTTGGAACCCTGCCTCATTGATTGGCTTATTGAACTACTAACTTCTTAAACAGGGGTGTTGTATGGTTTAGAAACAGTTGCCCTGGGAAAAAGAAAGGATATTGAGCTTGAGGTAGCAGAAATTATATTGTTGAGGTTTTCTTTGGGAGTAACGAGGATGGATAGGATCAAGAATGAGTACATCAGTATTCTCGTCAAAATATGTGAAATGTTTGTGATGAAAGTTATAGTCTGACAAAATATCTCACAGAATGGTTACAGCTGTCACTTTGTCTTAATTCTTTTGCACTGATGTGAATCACCAGCAGAGAAGAGAGTGCTCTTTCTTTTCTGGATTTGAGTTTTCATTCATTTTACAACTCTCTTTGCTTTCTTTAATTTCAGTACCTGAGTATGCATGGCAGATTGCGCCAAAAAATTTCAACGGATTTCCGAATTAGAAAAAATATTTAATTCAGTCTTCAGAAAACAAGAAACTTGCGCCTGTGTAAATTGAAAGCTTTGCTTTGTGGCTCTGCTCCTTCTTCACCATGATGGACCAATACAGGCTCCTTTTAACAGCAGAGGCTGCAATAATCTGTCTGTTGATCTCCCGCTCCATCCTTCCCTCCCTCATGAACTGGACCACAAAATACTTAAACTGCTCCACTTGGGGCAGGACCTCATTCCCGACCCGGAGGGTGCATTCCACCCCTGTCCGATTGGGAACCATGGCCTTGGACTTGGAGGTGCTGATTTTCATCCCAGCCGCCTCTGCACTTGACTGATAATCGTTCCAATGAGAGCTGGAGGTCCCGGCCTGATAAAGCCAAAAGGATAACATCATCCGCAAAAAGCAGAGACGAGATCCAATGGCCACCAAACCAAAACCTCTCTACGCCTCAGCTGCACGATGATAAAAATTATGAACAGAATAAATGACAAAGATTTACGCCCGAGATTTTGCACCTGTAACAGCTTCGGCCACAGCACATTTGGCCTGTTGATACCTGTCTGCTGCCTCGGGAGTCCCAATGGCCAGTAAGACCTGATAGGCCTCCTTTTTCAGCCTTGGTGGACTCCAATGCTGACCAGAAACAAATTTGATATGTTGTTACCAATACGGACCAAACTCTGTCTCCGGTGATACAGTGATCGAATGGCCTGTTGGTCCAGAACCTTTTTGAGGCCAACCGATAATCACTCTCCAGGCCCTCACCAAACTCCTCCCACGCCCGAGATTTTGCACCTGTGACAGCTTCGGCCACAGCACATTTGGCTTGTTGATACCTATCTGCTGCCTCGGGAGTCCCAATGGCCAGTAAGACCTGATAGGCCTCCTTTTTCAGCTGGACAGGCACTTTCACCACTGGTGTCGATCACCGGGTCAGGGGTTACGACCACGACCAGCACCGACGACCTTCCAGCCACAGCTATGTGCCTCAGCAATGGAGGCACGAAACATGGCCCATTCGGATTCTATGTCACCCACCTCCTCCGGGACATGGATGTAGCTCTGCCGGAAGTGGGAGTTACAAACCTCTCAGAGAGGAGACTCCGCTAAACGTTGCGAGCAGACCCTATTTGCACACTTGGGCCTGCAACATCTGGAAGGCAGCCTCCCCCACCATCAAAGCCAGCTCACCACCAGGTGGTGATCAGTTGACAGCTGAGCTCCCCTCTTCACCCGAGTGTCCAGAACATACGGCCACAAATCTGGTGAACGACTTCAAAGTCGATCATCATACTGCGACCTAGGGTGTCCTGGTGCCAACTCCTCACTTGAGTACTCTTCTCCAATACCTTCTCCTCTACCTTCCAATGCTTGTGACCCCCTGAATTGGTCAGATTCTTTCACCTCATCGGTGACTCTCGGTCTACTTCTTTACTATCCCCCATAGCTGTTGTTATTCCTTTGGAACGGGCTGAGTGAGCTGCCAGTTTCCAATTTGTTTAACAATAAACCTTTCTTCTTTTTTCCACTTTGAGTCTTGATGTGGTCATTTCTATCAGTGAGTGACTTCACAGTTCGGCATGATAAGTAAGCAGATTATAATTTTTAATTAATACTTGTATCAATTATGGTTAAACAATCGCGAAGTCGACGACTTTCCACCAAATAGTGGGTATTATTAAGGAAATGCTGAAATTTTGTTAAATACCACTGATACTGATACTTGAACTAATATAAATGTCAGCAAGGTGTTGTCTTTTTTCCAACACCCTCTATCTGGCCAGCACACATGGACTGTGAGGAAATGCTGTTCTTACACTTTACTTCAACATTCAGCACAATCATCCCTCATAAGCTAATTGTAAACCTGAGTCTACTGGGTCTGAACAAACCTCTGTCTTCAGCTGGATACTGGATTTCCTTCATTCCGAGTCAGTAACAGCATCTCCGAGACCATCACACAAAATGCGGGAGCTCCTCAGGCCAGTGCTCAGTCCACTGCTGTTCACTTTGTCGACTCATGACTGTACAGCAATGCACATCTCCAACCACACCATTAAGTTTGCCGATAACATGACCGTGCTTGGTCAACTTCCAGAGAGGAGGTAAGCAAGTGATTATACACAGAATAGGTGAAGCAGCTAACACTCTGGCGTAGAGTCAATAACCTGTCGCTTAACATTGTCAAGACTAAGGATATGGTTGGTAACTTCAGGAATGCATTCCCTGTTGATAATCCATGGATTCCTGTGGAGATCGTCGAGTATTTCTTGGTGTTCATAGGGCATAGAACGCTGTGCCTCTGCTTCTTGATGATGATGAGGAAAATCCATCCCCCCTTCCCACATTGCTCACTTCTACAGAGGGAAAAACCAAGAGCATTCTGAGCAGCTGCATGATTGTTTGGTTTGGGAACTACATTGTTTCAGATCACAAGCCTCTCCAGCAAATAGGGAGGACAGCTTAAAAGATTAGCGCAGTCCCTGTTCCCTCTATCACAGATATTCACACTGCACATGGCACCCACAAAGCTGTTGCATTATGGATGACCCCATACACACTCTTCAACCTCTTCACACCTGGACATGGTACCAGAACATTCGGGCCATCAAAACCTGTCTGTGCAATTGTACTGATTTTCATTGTTCATGTAACAGTTGACAATAAGATATCTATATTTTCCAGTCCAACAACAATGACTGAATTCTATAAATCTCTCTCTCTCTCTCTCTCTCTCTCTCTCTCTCTCTCTCTCACCCTAAATTTCCCCAATCAGCCAGCGATTGAATTCTACATGAGTAAAAGTGTAACATGGGGAAGAAAAAAATATTTTGTTAACAATTTTGTCCTGTATAGATTTACAGCAGATATGTATACTGTCGACACCCCAGAAAGGAATACTCTTATTGTATACAAGTATGACAAGTTATGAATATTCCTCTAAGTATTCATGAAACTAAATATTCATATGTATTCATATTTAGATTACTTTTACTGCTATAATAAAAATAAATGCAATAATACCAATAATGCTAATGCTGATGCTAATGCTAATAATAATATTAATAATAATAATAACAATAATAATAATAATAATAATAATAATAATAATAATAATAATATCAAAAAGACAAACTTCGGGCCGAGTACAAATCTCGTCTAAAAACGATCTGGAGTTCGGAGCTCAATGCTAGAAACAATTTCAAAGGTCAAAGCCACAAATACTTACACAGTGCCTGTCCTTTCTTACTCTTTTGGTGTTGTTGATTGGACAAAGGACGACATCATGGGTCTTGATCGCCTTACAAGAAGGATCATGTCTGACAACCGAGCTCACCACCCGAGTTCCTCTATCAATCGTTTATATTTATCAATCAATTCCATGGAACGAGGTTTGATTAATGTGGAGGCACTTCATGCTCGTATTTTATTGTGTACTTTTGTACATATTTATTTATCGGATGAACCTCGTGTGATGCATATCAAGACTCACGATGAAAGCAAGGACTTCCATAGTTATCTTAAACTCGCCAAGGCGGCTGGACAGAATCTCAACGTCAATGGCGAAGTACTGCTGGACGGGACATCTATGTGTGTCAACCAAGTGAAGTCTTTCATCAAATCTGCTCAGAGTCGTCATTTCAAGGAAAAACTGTCTGTAAAACCACTACATCGTGCAGTGTGTTGGGCAGAACAGTAATCCTTCCGACTCCTTTGCCTGGATGAAGTCGGCTGGTCTGAAAAGTGAAACCGAGGGCTTAATTTTTGCTGCTCAGGACCAGTTACTTCCAACACGCGATCGTCAACGTAATATTATATATAATATTAATATTATAAGGGAAAATGTCAATCCCAAATGTCATTTGTGTGGTGAATTTAGTGAAACTGGTCAACACCTTGTCAGTGGTTGTCCTGTTTTTGCACAAACGTCTTATCTGAAAAAAACATGATGGCATGGCACGTTCCTTTTATTATCGTCTCCCTCATGCGTGTGGTTTTGACTCAGAGGTCCATCCATGGTACGACCCTGATCATGTCCAGGGCGTCATGGAAAATGATAATTTCAAGTTTCTTTGGAATCGGCCCATCTACAGCCTGAGGAGAATTGAAGCCAACAAACCTGATCTTGTCCTTTTTGATAAATCCAATGGAATTATTAATATTATTGAATTTTCTGGCCTTTTTGACAGCAATGTGATCGACAAGATTCAGGAGAAGCATGCAAAATATGCAGACCTTGCCTTTGAAACGTCTCGCTTGTATCCAAAGTACAAAGTCATCCGACTCCCCATTGTTGTCAGCGCCCTCGGTTTGGTACCTCCTGATCTATTAACACAGATCAAGAGTGTTCCTGGGTTTGCTACCGGGAGCACAGACATTCTGACAGTCTGGGTAATTCAGAAGGCTGCAGTGTTGGGGAGTCTCCATATTCTCCAGAAAGTTCTTGGTGGGTTTGACTAGGCAGTGCTTCCTGGGAGAAATCTCATTCGCTGTCTGGGCTGTGTGGGGAGAGGGTGAGGGCCCGGAGCTGATGATGAGCCGAACCAGCCTCACTGTGCCAGGATCACCCGATCCCTCTCTGCTGCATATAAATCTTTACTACTACTACTACTACTATTACTACTACTACTAATAATAATAATAATAAAATAATAATATGTATGAATGGTTGTGTGAGTGTTTCCCCTGCGATAGCCTAAGCAAACTGTTCAGGGTGTACCCTGCCCTTGTCCAGATTTGGCTAAGATGGGTGTCAGCCTTCCCGCGGCATAATTAGGATTAAATGGTTCCGAAAATGAATGAATAATAACAATAGCAGTCATGATGATGATGATGATGAAAAACAGAAATACCCCTGTCATAAAGATTGTTTGTGTCTGGTTGATCTTTCATATATTTGATGTTTAAAACCTCAAGTAGTTCATTAGCAATGTAGTAATGAGTAAGTGATAAGCGTTTGGTCCACACCGATGTTGGTGCTCTTCCTGCAGAGTCTATGGGCCTTTAGTATTGAGTGCTGGTGAAAATTTGATCAGAATCTGTTGACAGATTCTAACGATATAGTACCCACAGTCGACAGACACATACATTCAGTGATGCATGAACAGAGCAAATACAATGCTGTTTGCACCACCTTGGTGAGGCATAACAATAATAATAATAATAATAATAATAATAATAATAATAATAATAATAATGAAGAAAAAATAAATTAAAATATTTGTAAAATCTTCAATAACTCTCATTGAGAAAACTGATAAGTTTAACCCCTTTTTTTTCAGAACAGCCACATGAAATTCCAGCATGGTAAATATGCAAAGGTCCTGTAGTCCTTCAGTTTAAAACCAACACTCACTGCTTACCTTAGTGTTTATCATGTGTCAATTCAAATTAATCATTTTACATTTGCAGTTCTAAGCTGTGAGAATGTTTGTAGGCTCTCGATCTCAAGGGCTGTGTGTGTGAAGTAGTATATTATCGTACAGGGTTTTTCAAAGTGGGAAAGGTTTGATCCTGTACCTAAAGAGAAAACCAGACAACGTTCATTTTTTTGTTTTCTTTTCTTTGCAATTTGAGTGAATTACTGAATTGGTTGTATCACTTCAGCTTTTTTGGACACTTAATCCTATTAGGGTCACTGGGAAGCTGGTGCTTATCTCACCCGATGCTTGGCAACAACCACTGAACGTATTGTGCATGACTTCAGACTATGGGAGGAAAACAGACCATAAAAACTCCACTCAGAAACACCCTCACCGAGCCTGGGACTCGAACAGAGGATGTTTTTTTTGCAGTTAGGTAGATGTGATAAGTCAAAAAACTAAATTTCTCCACTTTTATATAGTTGTGGTATGCTTAGATCTTAAAAAAAGAGAAAAAAAATTTGTTGACACAATCAGTCATAGCATAACATTAATCAGTCAGCTGGAACAGTCTGCTATCAGGCTAGTATTGTATTGGGTGAGAAATCACTTCAATGAAACAACTCATTATGTTTGGACATTGTTTTGGTGTGCCTTCGGGCTCCCTCTCTCTCTCTCTCTCTCTCTCTCTCTCTCTCTCTCTCTCTCTCTGTCTCTCTCTCTCTATCTCTCTATCTCTCTCTCTCTCTCTATCTCTATTTGTGTATGTCTTAAGTTGTGACTTAAGTTCTCATCTTGGAAGCTTCTTCCATCTGCTGATGTAGATCTACTAGTATATGTACTTGAATGTGCACTCATAAACTTTTCGCTGCAAAAGACATAAACTCTTTTCCAACAGTTATTTAGGATTTACAGTTGTTGTATAACTAAGCGGAGTACATTTTAAACGAGTGAAGTTTCTCCTATATGCTTTTCTATCTTTATGGTGCCATCCAAATGAGGATGGGTCTCCCTTTTGGATCTAATTCTTCTCTTCCTCACATCTACTGAGGGAGTTTTTCTTGCCACCATCTTCACGGACGATGCTAATTGGGGATATGGAAGGTTATAGGAAATGTTTAAATTATTTTGTACTTTGTAAACTCCTAATTTTACTGTGTAAAGCTACTTTCTGACACTATACAAATAAAAGTGAATTGAATGAGTAATGACCCCTTCTGATACTACTACTACTACTACTACTACTACTACTACTACTACAATAATATTAATAATAATAATAATAATAATTATAAAATAATAATAATAATAATAACAATAATAATAATAATAATAATAATAATAATAATAATAATAATAATAATAATAATAATAATAATAAGTTATCTGAGGAAAGATCTATTAACACGACTATTAATTATTAGGTACTTTTTGCTAATGATGTGGCCAGTGTTACTGATAACCTTGAGAAGTCAATTCAGTTCAGTTTTATATGTATCATGCTTTTTACAGGTGACATTGTCGTAAAGCAGCAGAAAGTATGAAATAATTTAAACATGAGAAGCCTGTGAACTGGAAGCTCACCAACATCACTTACATAAATAAGTTCACCAGATCTTTAATAGTGAAACAGATGTAGTCCTCGAGTCCAGGGGCCTGGCTAAGAGAGCTAATGAGTACTCTTGCCATACCCAAATGCTTTTGCCCAAATCCACGAAAGGGGTTGTCTGCTGGATGTCCTCTGGTGGGTATAGTCACAGGACCTGTTGCAAGGGTCCCAGAACAATGAGTATGCTCATTCTAAAGTGCGTTAGAGCACACCTTCCAGACATGCGGAAAATGACAATAATAAGTTTGATTTCAACAGTAAAATCCTAATTATGGAGGTAGGTAGTTTCAGTGTAAAAATAGTGTGTTGTATTTTCAAGTACATAAAAACAACTGTGTAACTTTGAAAATGTATATTTTGAAGCAGTTGATTCGTACAGCGTGAAACTAAGTATATTGTCATATTAAGCCACATTTTGTAATAATATGTGTTGACCTGAGAAGTTTCTCGTGTTTTGGGTGTGATAATTTGGGGTATATGAGGAGGAGAATCCCACAAATAAAAATGTCTGGCAATGTCAACTCATGAAACTTTGTGTCATTCTGCACATTTTACAAGTTGCATGTGGCTACCTAAGGCTAGAGCAAATTTTGGGTGTGGTCATTTTATGTGCTTCTCGCAAGGGTAATGCTCAAGAGCAATGCTCATTCATCACACCTTGGATCACTCTGAACATTTAGAAAGTTTCATGAACTTACCTCACAAGCTGATCTTGGTCAAGGGTGAAGCTCTCTTTGTTTCTACAAATGGAAATATTTGGCAACCCTATTCCAAGGAGCGAGTACACTACAGGTAGGTAGGTAAAGTCTGTTGGGTTTTTACACCCGAGCCATAGTGGCTCATCAGGCCAGTGCTTATCCCCGGTTTCCATAGCGTGAAGCGACCAGGAGTTCAACTGCTCCTGGATGGGACGCTAGTCCATCACAGGTTACATTCCCAGGATTTTTTACTGGTATCCATTTATACTGCTGGGTGAACAGAGGCAGAGGCAGACTTGTGGTTGAGACCTTGCCCAGGGGTCTTAGCACAGTGAGGGTCTTGGTGGGATTTGAACTCACAACCTCATAATCATATCACCCTGACCACTACGCCACCGGCCCCCACGAGTATACTACAGAATGCATAGTAATTATGGTGGTTACCTTTCTGAATATGCTAGTTATTATTATTTTTTTTTAAATCTTGCCAGACACCATGTGGCCACATGCACCAGAGGTCACCCAGAAGACATTCCGATCATTGTCTTTGGGAGCATACCAGAGTACAGCAATGATAAAATATAACTCCTTCTAAGCTAGGATAGCTTGGTTACTTTCTCAACTCATTGGATTGCAATATTTTGACTGCTAAATTGGCAGTAATATTTAGTCAGATTACCTACATATTACTTACTGTATTTAATGTTATTAATATAATTATTACATTAAGAATAAATAGCATCACTAAAATAATGTGACCAATTTAAAATGCTTAAATTGAATTGAAATTACATACATGCATACGAGGTCTTATTCATGAAAGATATTTCGAAGACGTCTGCACCATTTTGCTGGGACAACATTCAGCAACGTTATAGAGCACCAGCATACAGGCAAACCTAAGAGTCCCTGACCATCCTGTTCTCCGAAATGTGTTACAACCTTCTCAACATGCTCATCCTGTGAATATTGACAATCCTTTTCTATGACACCTGCACTTAAGCTCTTTAAGACTATTTGTGGCAGAAATTGACAAAATAATGAAAGACAAAATAACTTAATTCAGGCAGATAGAACATAGCATGGCGGCACGGTGGCGTAGTGGTTAGCATGTCCGCCTCACAGCAAGAAGGCCTGGGTTCGATTCCCGGCCTGGGCGTTTCTGTGTGGCATTTGCATGTTCTCCCCCTGCTTGCGTGGGTTTTCTCTGGGTGCTCCAATTTGCTCCGACAATCCAAAGACATGCACAGTAGGTTGATTGGCCGTTCTAAATTGCCCGTAGGTTCGCATCGTGCAGACGGCAATTGCAAACCACTGCACTAATTCTGCCAGGAAAACCTCCATGAAGATGATAACCAGGGTGTTGTCCTTCATGGTAGGTTGCCAATGGTTGTCCTGCGACTCAGGCACTAGATAAATAGAACATAGCATAAGGGATGGACCAATCGATCAGGAATATAGATGGCATTCCAAGTAGATTTAATTGTAAAATTACAACAGATGCTTAGTCCAGGGTCGGGTCGCGAGGGCAGCAACCTCAGCAAAGAGGTCCAGACGTCCCTCTCCCGAGCCACTTCCTCCAACTCTCCCGGGGGGACACCGAGGCGGTCCCAGACAAGCCGAGAGACATAGTACCTCCAGCATGTTCTAGGTCGACCCCGGGGTCTCTTCCTGGTTGGACATGCCCGAAACACCGCACCAGGGAGGCGTCCGGGGGGCATTCTGACCAGATGCCCAAGCCACCTCAACTGGCCCCTCTCAATGCAGAGGAGCAGCAGATCTGCTCCAAGCTCTCCCAAGATGGCGGAGCTTCTCACCGATCTCTAAGGGAGAACTCCGCCACCCGGCAAAGGAAGCTCGTTTCAGCCGCTTGTCTCCGTGATCTTGTTCTTTCGGTCATTACCCAAAGCTCGTGACCATTGGAACGTAGATCAACTGGTAAATTGAGAGCTTTGCCTTGCGGCTCAGCTCCTTCTTCACCACGACGGACCGGTACAGGCACCGCTCAACAGCAGAGGCTGCAGCGATCCGTCTGTCGATCTCTCGCTCCATCCTTCCCTCACTCGTAAACAAGACCCCAAGATACTTAAACTCCTCCACTTGGGGAAGGACCTCATTCCCGACCCAGAGGGTGCATTCCACCATTATCCGACTGAGAACCATGGCCTCGGACTTGGAGGTACTGATCTTCATCCCAGCTGCTTCGCACTCAGCTGCGAATAGCTCCAATGAGAGCTTGAGGGCCCGACTTGATGAAGCCAAGAGGACAACATCATCCGCTGCAAAAGCAGAGACGATATCCGATGGCCACCAAACCAGAACCCCTCATCGCCTCGACTGCGCCTAGAAATTCTGTCCATAAATATTATGAACAGAATCGGTGACAAAGGACAGCCTTGGCGGACTCCAACTCCCACTGGAAACGAATCTGACCTGCTGTTACCAATACGGACCAAACTCTGGCTCCGGTGATACAGCGACCGAATAGCTCATAGCAACGGATCCAGAATGCCATACTCTTGGAGCACGCCCCACAAGATCGTTTGAGGGACACGGTCGAAAGCCTTCTCCAAATCCACAAAGCACATGTGGACAGATTGGGCAAACTCCCATGCCCCCTCCAGAATCCTGTGGAGCGTATAGAGTTGGTCAAGAGTGCTGCGGCCAGGACGAAAACCACATTGTTCCTCCTGAATCCGAGGTTCAACTATCGGTCGGATCCTCCTCTCGAGTACCCCTGCATAGACTTTCCCAGGTAGGTGGAGGAGCGTAATTCCCCGATAATTGGAACACACCCTCCGGTCCCCTTTCTTAAAAATTGGGACCCACCCCAGTTTGCCAATCCAGAGGTACAGCCCCTGATGACCACGCAATGTTGCAGAGATGTGTCAACCAAGACAGTCCTACAACATCCAGAGCCCTGAGATATTCCGGGCGGATCTCGTCCAACCCCGGAGCTCGACCACCGAGGTGTTTTTTGACAACCTCATTGACCTCCACTCCAGTGATGGGTGGACCCTCACCCGAACCCCCAGGGTCTTCCTCTTCCACGGAGGGCGTGTTAGTGGGATTGAGGAGGTCCTCAAAGTATTCCCTCCACCTCTCAACAACATCCTGTAAACAGTGTTTGTGAAGAACTGCTTCCCCCTCCTGAGAGGTCGGATGGTGGCCCAGAACCTTTTTGAGGCCAACCGATAATCACTCTCCAGGCCCTCACTGAACTCCTCCCACGCCCGAGATTTTGCATCTGCGACAGCCTCGGCTGCAGCACGTTTGGCCTGCCGGTACCCGTTTGCTGCCTCAGGAGTCCCACAGGCTAATAAAACCCGATAGGCCTCCTTCTTCAGCTGGACTGCCCCCTTCACCGCAGGTGTCCACCACCGGGTTCGGGGATTACCGCCACGATAAGCACCGCAGCAGACCCTGATTACACACTTGGGCCTGCCAGGTCTGGAAGGCAAACTCCCCCACCACTGAAGCCAACTCACCACCAGGTAGTGATCGGTAGACAGCTCAGCTCCTCTCTTCACCCGAGTGTCCAGAACATATGGTCGCAAGCCCGATGACACGACTACAAAGTCAATCATCGAACTGCGACCTAGGGTGTCCTGGTGCCAAGTGCATTTATGGACACCCTTATGTTCGAACATGGTGTTCCTGATAGACAAACTATGACGAGCACAGAAGTCCAACAACGAAACACCATTCGGATTCAGACTGGAGAGGCCGTACCTACCGATCACACCCTTCCAGGTGACACGATTGTTGCCCACATGGGTGTTGAAGTCTCCCAAGACAACGAGCGAGTCTCCCGAGGGAGCGTTCTCCAAAACCCCCCCAAAGACTCCAAAAAGGGTGGGTAATCTGAACTGTCATTTGGTGCATAAGCACAAATAACAGTCAGGACCCGTCCCCCCACCCGAAGACGGAGGGAAGCTACCCTTTCGTCAACCAGGGAGAACCCCAACATTTGGGCACCAAGACGGGGGGGCAACACGAATACCCACACCGGCTCGCCGCCTCTCCCCATGAGCAACTCCAGAATAGAAGAAGGTCCAGCCTCTTTCGAGATGGATGGTTACAGAGCCCAAATATGACTATATCTAGTCGGTATCTCTCCACCTCACGCACCAAATCAGGCTCCTTTCCCGCCAGAGAGGTGACATTCCATGTCCCAAGGGTCAGAGTAAGTAGCCGAGGATTGGTCCGACAGAACCCATGCCTTCGGCTGCCATCCAACTCACACTGCACCCGACCCCTAAAACTCCTCCCACGGGTGGTGGGTCCATGGGAGGGCGGACCCATGTCTCCTTTTCGGGCTCGGCCCGGCCAGGCTCCATGGACATAAGCCCGACCACCAGGCGCTCGCCTTCGAGCCCCTCCCCTGGGCCTGGCTCCACGAGGGAACCCCGGTGACCCGCGTCCGGGCAAGGGAGACTGTTTCAAATGTTTACTCCGAGATGGCATAGGGGTCTTCTGAATAGGGGTCTTCTGAATCGCACTTTGTCTGGACCTTCACCCAGGACCTGTTTGCCTTGGGTGACCCTACCAGGGGCATTATGCCCCCGACAACATAGCTCCTAGGATCATTAGGTCACGCAAACCCCTCCACCATGATAAGGTGGTGATTCAGGGAGGGGGCTGCTATTTTCAGTCAAATATAAATAGCTCAATATTATAATCATCAATCATTAATCACTGCTAGATGATGTGTGTGGGAACAAAAAGGTTGAAATTCAGATGTGCCTAGAAAAGGTGTTGTTCTAGCTGAGTCCCCACAAGAGGCCAGTAATGCTTTGTAAAGTAGTAACTACAATACAATGGGCTCAGTCATGTGTATCAGAACTTATGAGCTCATTCAAATTATATGCACATGTGGAAAGGTGGAACAATGGTATTCTTGGAGGTAGATGTCAGAAAAGCTGGCCACATTAACCACCCCACCCCTCACCATCCGGGATCCAACACTTGACCAAAAATGGGTGGTGAAACAGAGTGAGTGCTTTTTTCAATACATCAATCAGAGAGTACGTATATTCTTGCTGCAGCACATCCAAATCTCTTGTAAAATACAAGAACAGGAACATCCTTTCTCCCGCTTTACTTTCCAACCGAGCATACAAGTCATCATACGCCCTCTGTCTGGCCTTTGACACTGCTACCTTTGCCTTACGCTGTGTCTCCCTGTACTCCTGTTTACTCTCTTCGGTTCTCTCAATGTCCCACTTCTTTTTAGTTAACCTCTTCCTTTGTACACACTCCTGCAGTTCCTCATTCCACCGCCAAGTCTCCTAATCTCCTCTCCTTCCAGATGACACACCAAGTATTCTCCTACCTGTCTCCCTGATCACATTAACTGTAGTTGTCCAGTCATCTGGAAGCACTTCCTGACCACATAAAAGCCTGTTTCAACTCCTTGAAGACAACCCGACACTCTTACTTTTTCAGCTTCCACCACTTTGTCTTCTGCTCTGCCTTTGCCTTCCTCACCTTCCTTACCATCAGCATCACCATCTGTCCTTCTGTGTTCCTGTCCTGATATCAAACCTGCCCATCACTTCCTCGTCCCCTCTGTTTCCTGCACCAACATGTCCATTGAAGTCTGCCCCAATGACCACTCTTTCACCTCTCGGGGTACTCTGCATCACTTCCTCTAAATCATTCCAGAATCTCTCCTTCTCTTCTAGCTCACATCCTGCCTGTGTGGCATAATCACTAACAACATTGAACATCACGGCTTCAATTTCTAACTTGAGACTCATCACTCCGTCTGACACACTTTTCACTTTTAGAACATTCCTGACAAACTCCTTCAAGATGACTCCGACTCCATTTCACTTCCCATCCACACCATGAAAAAACAGCTTAAACACTGCTCCTAAGCTTCGAGCCTTGCTACCTGTCCACCTGGTCTCCTGAATGTACAGTATGTCTACCTTCCTCCTCTGCATCATGTCAGCCAGCTCTCTACCTTTTCCTGCCATCGTTCCAACATTTATTTATATATATATATATATATATATATATATATATATATATATATATATATATATATATATATATATATATATATAAATGCAGCTGTGAGGGGCACAAACCTGGATAAATGCAGAGGGTTGCGTCAGGAAGGGCATTCGGCGTAAATCAAATGCCAAATAAAATATATGAATCACAAGAAAGAATTACATACCAGATAGGTCGAAGCCCGGGTTCACAACGACCGCCATCAGTGCTGTTAACCAACAGGGTGCTGGTGGAAATTGGACTACTGTTGGTCGAAGACGTCGAAGGAGAGGTGAGAGGTGTGTCCATAGGCAGAGAGAGAGAAGAGGAAAGGCAGGAGTCTAGAACTGAAAGTAGGGACTTTGAATGTTGGAACTATGACAGGAAAAGGTCAAGACCTGGCTGACATGATGCAGAGGATGAAGGTGGACATACTGTGTGTTCAGGAGACCAGGTGGAAAGGAAGCAAGGCTAGAAGCTTAGGAGCAGGGTTTAAGCTGTTTTTTCATGGTGTGGATGGGAAGAGAAATGGAGTCGGAGTCATCTTGAAGGAGGAGTTTGTCAGGAATGTTCTAGAAATGAATAGAGTGTCAGACAGAGTGATGAGTCTCAAGTGAGAAATTGAAAAAGTTCAATGTTGTTAGTGCTTATGCTCCACAGGCAGGATGTGAGCTAGAAGAGAAGGAGAGATTCTGGAGTGAGTTAAATGAAGTAATGCAGAATGCCCTCAAAGATGAAAGAGTAGTCATTGGGGCAGACTTCAATGGACATGTTGGTGCAGGAACCAGAGGGGACAAGGAAGTGATGGGCAGGTTTGGTATCCAGGACAGGAAGGCAGAAGGAGAGATGTTGATAGATTTTGAAAAAAGGATGGAAATGGCTGTGGTGAATACTTTCTTCCAGAAGAGAGAGGAGCATAGAGTGACTTATAAAAGCAGAGGTAGGAGCACACAGGTAGACTACATCTTGTGTAGGCGATGTAATTTGAAGGAAGTCAGTAACTGCAAAGTAGTAGCGGGTGAGAGTGCTGCCAAACAGCATAGGATGGTGGTGTGCACGATGACGCTGATGGTGAGGAAGGTGAAGAAGGCAAAGGCAGAGCAGAAGACAAAGTGGTGGAAGCTGAAAAAGGAGTGTTGTGTTGTCTTCAAGGAGGAGGTGAAACAGGCTTTGGATGGTCAGGAAGTGCTTCCAGATGACTGGACAACTACAGCTAATGTGATCAGGGAGACAGGGAGGACTTGGTGTGTCATTTGGAAGGAGAGTAGACACGAAGACTTGGTGGTGGAATGAGGAAGTTCAGGAGTGTGTACAAAAGAAGAGGTTAGCTAAGAAGAAGATGTGGGACACAGAGAGGGCCGGGGAGGACAGAGAAAACAGGAGTACAGGGAGAAACAGAGTAAGGAAAAGGTAGCGGTGTCAAAGGCCAAACAGAGGGCGTATGATGACTTGTATGCTCGGTTGGAAAGTAAAGAGGGCGAAAATGATTTCCAGGTTGGCACAGCAGAGAAATAGAAATGGGAAGGATGTGCAGCAAGTTAGAGTGATAAAGGACAGAGAGGGAAATGTATTGAAAGATGACAGAAGTGTGCTGGGAAGATAGAAAGAGTACTTTGAAGAGCTGATGAATGAGGAAAATGAGAGAGAAAAAAGAGTAGAAGAGGTGACTGTTGAGGACCAGGAAGTAGCAAAGATCAGTAAGGGTGAAGTGAGGAGGGCATTGAAGAAGATGAAGAATGGAAAGGCAGTTTGCCCTGATGACATACCGGTGGAAGTATGGAAGTGTCCATGAGAGGAAGCAGTAGATTTCCTGACAAGAACATTCAACAAGGTCTTTGAGGGTGAGAGGATGCCAGAGGAATGGAGGAGAAGTGTGCTGGTGCCCATTTTTAAGAACAAGGGCGATGTGCAGAATTCTGGCAACTACAGAGGGATAAAGTTGATGAGCCATACGATGAAGTTATGGGAAAGGATAGTGTAAGCAAGACCAAGGGCAGAGGTCAGCATTTGTGAACAACAGTTTGGTTTCATGCCAAGAAAGAGCACCACAGATGCAGTGTTTGCCTTGAGGATGTTAATAGAGAAGTACAGAGAAAGTCAGAAGGAGCTGCGTTGTGCCTTTGTGGAAAGCATATGACAGGGTGCCGAGAGAGGAACTGTGGTATTGCATGGGAAAGTCTGGAGTGGCAGAGAAGTATGTTAGAGTGGTGCAGGACATGAATGTGAGATGTAAGACAGTGGTGAGGTGTGCTGTCCACCGACAGCACACCTCACACAAGAGTTCAAGGTGGAGGTGGGACTGCATCAAGGGTCAACTCTGAGCCCCTTCTTGTTTGCTATGGTGATGGACAGGCTGACAGACGAGGTTAGGCAAGAATATCCATGGACTATAATGTTTGCAGATGACATTGTGATCTGCAGTGAGAGCAGAGAACAAGTGCAGCAAAACCTAGAGAGGTGCAGGTATGCCCTGGAAAGGAGGGGAATGAAGGTTAGCCTCAGTAAGACAGAATACATGTGTATGAATGCCAAGGACCCAACAGGAACGGTGAGGTTACAAGGAGCAGAGATAAGGAAGGTGGCGGATTTTAAGTACTTAGGCTCAACAATCCAGAGCAATGGAGAGTGTGGAAAACAGGTGAAGAAGCGTGTGCAGGCAGGCTGGAATGGTTGGAGAAAAGTGTCCGGTGTGATGTGCGATCGGAGAGTGTCAGCAAGAATGAAGGGAAACGTGGACAAGACGGTGTTGAGGCCAGCGATGTTGTATGGTTTAAAAACAGTGGCACTGAGGAAAAGACAGGAGGCAGAGCTGAATGTAGCAGAGATGAAAATGTTGAGGTTCTCTTTGGGAGTAACGCGGATGGATGGGATCAGGAATGAGCACATCAGAGGGACAGCACATGTAAGACGTTTTGGAGACAAAGTCTGAGAGGCTAGATTGAGATGGTTTGGACATGTACAGAGGAGGGATAATGAGTATATTGGTAGTAGGATGCTGAGGTTGGAACTACCAGGCAGAAGGCCTAGAGGAAGACCAAAGAGACGATTCATGGGTGTGGTGAAGGAGGACATGAAGGTAGTTTGTGTAAGAGAAGAAGATGCAGAGGATAGGATAGGGTGAGATGGAGGCAGATGATTCGCTGTGGAGACCCCTGAAGGGAACAATAGCATCAATTGTTTAGCATATACAGGTGTTTTATATTATTATAGATATTTGTCATACGTCGAAGTAAGTTCTGTAAATGTTTAATATGTGAGAGAGGCCTTAAATGTAAGTTTAGCTTGCATTTACTTTGGATGATTTAAATTTTAAAGTATTCCAAAAAGTTGCTTCCAATCCTATACATCTGAACTCGGTATTAGAAAAGTAATAGTGCAATATTTTCAAAGTGAGATAAGAAAGTCTTTACTGGTGCCTTCTCCATAAATTCCAAGTACTCCAACCATTTTATTCAACTAATGAGTAGCTTGCAAATAATGTGTGTGATTGTAACCTATCTATAAGGTATGCCAATTTACCTACATTTTGTGAACAGTGTATGCAGAACATATGAGTCATACATTAGGATATCTCCAAAATGTTGTGCGTACACAAAGGTTTTCACAATCTCGCTGTAGTATAACTTTTCCCCAGCTTGCTTAAACTTCCAGAAAACTCACCCATAACTGATTCAACATCAAATATCTTATATTGTTATATTATGTGGCATACACTGACTCAATGTTTTTTGCTAATTTTTTCCCCATATATTGAGCAATGCTGGTAAATGTTTGCTTTTGTCAGCAGTGAAAGCAAAAGAAATTGTCCATGATGCATTAAATATTTTTTTCTTTCTCTCTTTATTTATTTTTTGGTAAGAAAATTTTCTCTTCTTTTATTTATCTATTGCTCACTTGCATTTTGTTGTCAAAATGAATCATTTGTCTGGTGGTAAACCACAGGAACCACAGCAGAAGGATGAAGGCACTACATCAGGGGTCGGGAACCTATGGCTTGTGAGCAAGATGTGGCTCTTCTGATGACTGTATCTGGCTCTCAAATAAGTCAGGTGCCCTTTCTTAACAGAATAACGAATACATAATTTAACTGTCATTTAAATAAAAATACAAAAAAAGCCATCAAATAAACAAAAACATGAATAAATCTCACACATTTAAATCTATACATTTATTTTCAATGTCACGTCACTGTGGCGTGAAGCAGAGAGCCAATCTTTTCTGTACGCCAGTATGTGGACGGGTCTGATACCTTAAAACTCTAATTTTATTGGATTATAACAACAGCCATAGACTGCACATGTTGTTTTTGAGTAAAGAGGTACATTTTTTCGTTTTTGATCAGTTCATTTTCACGAAGCCAAGCACAGCTGTCTAGCAAGCACAAATGGACAGAGATGGAAAAACTCCAACCCGCAGACCAGCTGATTGCCAAAACTTGGGATGCACTTCCTGTCACTTAAACACTGTCGCCAGCGAATCAAGCTGTATTGACCATGTTTGGCTCTACATGCGTATGTGAGATACATCAAGACCAACCTGTGGTCACGTTTAACAAATGGAAGCCTAAACTCCTGCATGAAGCCGAACCTCACCCCGTATCACCTTCACCTACCTTCAACTATCTCCTTCGTGCCTAGGTGGCACATAAGGCATCAGCAGTTTCTCTCCATTTTTTTTCCTGTTCGCAGCAGCCACTCTTGCATCGTCCCATGATCTACATCCAATTTCAGCTCTTTCTTTCTCTACCGTCCTACGCCATGTTGTTTTCGGCCTTCCTCTTTTCCTTTTCCCCTCCGGTGCCCAGGTCATAGCCACATTCATGAGATTGTGTCTGTCTTACACAGGAAGACCAGCCCTAGAGTTTGTCATTATTGAATGGATGAGCCGTCAACATCTCTTCTATGGACAGTACGAAGGCAAAGTCAGTGCTATCGCTTTGTGCAAACTCCTGCAGCATGGCATTAATTCCAATAACAAGTGCTTGCAAGATATAGTGTCATTCATTGAGATGTGTCCAATCATCATCCACCTCCTCCTCTTCACTTCTTTGCTTAAATGTCTGCAATTATCTTGTTCTAGGAGTTCCTCTGTGGACACATGGTCTTCCCAACGTACCCTCATTATTCTTCGAAGACATTTGTTGTTGAAAATGTCAATCAACTTGCAATCCCCTTGGCTCATTTTCCACGTTTTACATCCATGTACTAGGACTGGCATGACCAGTGTCTTAAAGAGCCTGAGTTTAATTCCGGAGAAAGTCTTATTTCTTCAGAAGAGACACCCAACGTTATTACCTTTTTCTGGCGCTTACTCTGCATTTAAGTGGCATCATAGAGCTTAACTGGTAATTTCAACACACAAAAAATGCACATTGACAACTTGTGTGCAAATGACAAAAAAAATGGGCGTATGCCTCATCTCAACCAATCAGCAGGAGGGAGAACAGCCATTGGCTGAATTTGAATCACGTGACAGTTACTTCCCGGTCAGTCGGCAATCCGCGAATCTGCAGTGGCTCGAGTGTATAACCGCGAATGGTCAAGGGCATGCTGTCTTCTAATTATATACCTTTTAAAGTCTCTACTTAATGTCAAGACTTAGCTTAGATTTAGCCCCATATTTAAGAAATTGCTTGACTAAATTAGGGAAGTGGTGGCCTAGTGGTATAGATGCTGGATCACTGATCCTAGGGTTGGGGGATTAAGCCCCACTCACCACTGGTTGTCACTGTCCCCCCCAGTGCAGCTAACTGGGTTATCAAAGGCCGGCCATGCCTCTCACTGTCTGTGGTGTGAGGTTCATGTAAAAGAACCATTGCTAACTTTTGTAAAGAGTAGCTGCATAGCCGTCAGTGTGTTTCCGCCCTGTGATGTCCTGGTAAGCTGTCCAGGGAGCTCTGCCCTCGCCTGGAGTTGGCTGGGATGAGCACCAGTCTCCCTGTGACCCTAATAAGGATTAAGCGGTTCTAGAAAATGAACTGAACTGAGCTTGACTAAATTCAAATGTGGTAATTTCAGATTGAGCATAGAAACGGACAGATATAAGAATGTGCCTACAGTTTTCAGAGTTTTCCCTTTCTGCCAAAAACATAATCTTAATTTAATTGAAGATGAAACACATTTTGGGCAGTGGTGGTCTAGTGGTATAAGGTGCCGGATCGCTGATCCAAAGGTTGGGGGTTCGAGTCCCACTCTCCACAAGGTTGTCACTGTCCCCCCCCAGTGCAGCTAACTGGGTTATCAAAGGCCGGCTATGTCTCTCACTGTCTATGGTGTGAGGCATGTAAAAGAACCATTGCTGACTTTCGACAAGAGTAGGCTGCAAAGCCGTCAGCGTGTTTCCGCCCTGCGATGGCCTGGCGAGCTGTCCAGGGTGTACTCTGCCCTCGCCCTGAGTTGGCTGGGATGGGCACCAGCCTCCCCGCGACCCTAATTAGGATGAAGCGGTTACAGAAAATGAACTGAATGAAACACATTTTATTGTAAAGCCTACAGTGTTATAAGAAATTATCTTTTAGCTAAACATATAAACTACCCACTATCAAAACACAGCTTTGTTAATCTAATGTCTTCAACAAATCAATGTGTCATTTAAAACGTATGCCCATTTTCTTCTACCTCACCTGGCCAAATGGTACAGATGCTAAAAGTTCTCCTTCCATGGCTCAACTCTCTCACATCTAAACCAAGCATAACCTGGCAATCCTCTGCTCAGGACATTTTATGACTCTGTGGTAGCCTCTGCAATCCTCTACGCTGCCATCTGCTGGGCCCCAGGCAGCACAGAGCAGGACAGAAAAAGACTGAACAAGCTGGTCAGGAGGGCCAGCTCTGTCCTCGGCTGCCCAATGGACTCTGTGGAGGAGGTGAGTGAGAGGAGGATGGTAGCAAAGCTCACATCCATCATGAACAACAGCTCTCACCCACTTCACCAGACTGTAGAGAAGCTGAGTAGCTCCTTCAGTGGACGACTGAGACATCCTCAGTGCAGGAAGGAGCGCTACCGCAGGTCGTTCATTCCCACCGCTGTCAGACTGTACAACTCCACTTTGTAACTGTCTGTGAAAATACCGGTTATGTGCAATAAAAACCCCGTGCACTTTAATGAACCACATCTACCCCACTGACTGTGAACCATATCAACCCATCTACTCTGCCCTCAGATACATTACACTTTAATATAGGCCCGTCTACAAAGTCGTTTATTGTTTATTAATTTATACTATTTATGTATCTATTTATTTATTTACTTATATAATATATATGTATGTGTGTATGTTTGTATATGTATCTATTTTTGCACCCTCTACTGATGGTACCTCAAGAGCCTGTAACAGTGAATTTCTCCATTGTGAGATTAATAAAGCTGGATCTTATGTTATCTTATCTTATCGGCTCTGCTGTCCTTTTCTGAGACACCGAACAGTTTTTAAGAATGTCCTTGAGGCCAGCTAAATGTCCCTCTTCATGATCTCACCAAGCTCCCCCTGAACCATTGGTTTGTGTAAGACAGTTACACTATCAGGTTTGCAGGGAGGCTGGCGCCCATCTCTGTGCGAGGGCAGGGTCCACCCTGGACAGTTCACCAGGTCATCATTGGGGAAACATTCACACAACCATTCACACTCCCACTCCCACCCCAATTAACCTGTATGTGCATGTTTTTTAGACTGTTGAAGGAATTCAGAGTAGCCAGAGGAAACCCACGCAAGCATAGGAGAACATGCAAACTCCACACAGAAAAACCTGAGCTGGGAATCGAACCCAGGACCTTCTTGCTGTGTGGTGGACTTGCTGCCTCTTCATGACAGGCACATAGCATGAAGATAAATAAATCTATAGTCTAATCTTCAAAGGGAGGAGGGGGGTGGGGTGGGGAGGGGGGCAACTGTAGCTATTCTTGGTTGAAATCATCTGAGAAAAGCACACAACTCAATGTCCAGTGTACAACTCTTTGACGGTTATGTGGGTAGGGTTACACCACTGATTATTAATACCCCAACGCCCTTCTGCTTACTGCTTGCAGTGTAGTCTCTGTCGGCCCTAACAGTGTGAAAGCTTGCAATTGGATACCTTATCATGGGGAATCTCCTGATGCAGCCATCCCTCCACAAAGCACATGAAACTACGCTCCCGACACTCCCGCTGACTCCAGGTCAGTGCTATCTGCTCATCCATATTATTCCCTAGTAACCATTAGAATAACTGGGAGAATTGGCCTGTACCTTTTTAAAGCCTCAGCTGTCTTGCTGCCTCCTTTCTTTTCCTTCTCTGTCCTCTACATCTGCTTTCATGGTATGCTTTTCTCCAGATTTTGCTATGACCGTTGGACAACACACACACACACACACACACACACACACACACACACACACACATATATATATATATATATATATATATATATATATATATATATATATATATATATATATATATATATATATATATATATATATATATATATATACAAATGCGCATTTTCCGAAAAATTATTCTCTCGGTACATTGTATTAGTAGATACAAATTTGTCATGTTATACATTTAACATTTGTCATGTTAATGGCTTTGTTGCTAATTAGGGGAAGGAAAAAAAAAACACTTTTGCAATTGTCAGTACAGCTCTCAGTGCTGACTAAAGAAACAATTCAATTGGCCTTTTTTGCTTGTTGGATATCTGGAGAATCAGCATTGCGCAAACTGTATCTCACCAGAATAAAAGGAGAGGTGGAACAAAATAATCTGTGAGGTGTTTGGATCACAAGGAAGAGTACTAAAAGGAACAAAGAAAAGATGTTGGAGTGCTGTATGTTGTTCCAGTGTGCCATGGTGATGGTAGAGTGAGAGATTTGAACAGAGAAAAAGGATCCTGGTTCATTTTGCAGTGTCATGGTTTAACCTGAGTGGTAGTTTATTGGACAGGGCTTTCTTTCTATAATGAATCAAAATAATGCATTAACCAGTTTAAGCAAATGATTTACACAGATAACTCTGTAATGAGGAGTATCTGTTCATTTTTTTATATGGTTCTGGATTTAAGTCAGTCTACTTTCATTACCTCTATATCATGCACCTTTCTACTATGTGTGAAAATAATGTACGAATTATGTGCCACCAACTTTTTGAATACTACATGGAATCACAAGCTAATGTCACATTGTCTGGACATGATCAGGGCTTACATTACACTTTTCAGCATCCTTTGCCTTGGTCCAGATCAGACAACTACTGACACACGCATCACTTGTTTGAACCTTTTTAAACACCACACTATATATGACTCAGTTTGCCAATGTTCTTTGCAAAATATTGTTCTGTGTTTCTGTGCCAGTGATTATTAAGCTTTTGTTTATTGACTGCTGTCCAAGTGTATGATCCAGTTTTATTGTTTGACTTTGATTTTCAACGCTGCCCCTGATATCCTTATTCTGTGTGTTTGACTATGTTCTCTGGATTATTCCTGCTGTATTATTTGTGACGTAGTTTTTCCTCTGTCTGTCTCTATATTCCAGTCATATTTTATAAATTAATCTATTAAGCTCACCATAAAAGGTCAACTGACATAACCTTTGTAAAAATTCCTTTTGTTTCATAAATTCACTTCTGGAATTTATGTATGTACCCTGTATGTACCCTCCCCTTTATGTATGTACCCTCCCCTTTTTCTCAGTAAACAAAGCTCGTTGTGCATATGTATGCAGAAATTAAAAAAATAATAATTAAAAAAAAATCTTAATATTGAAATAGTGACCATGATGGTCTAGTTAGGTCTGAGAAATTTTAGTAGGATCTGATCAAATTAGATACAGAGGCAGGACTTGCACAGAGACACTATGACATGGGACTACATTTCAATGATTCCACTGGGCTTCGCCATTAACACTTTGGTAGAAGAATCCAGAAATAAAAATCACACAGACACTAAACCATGGCCAGGGCCAAGCTGAAGAACCTGTGAGATACCAACCCAATCTCATGCGCCACCACGTTACGGACTTACAAAGCTTACTTTCTAAAAATTGTTGATTAATCAGTGACATATAGTTGAGGCACATTCATTCATATTCCATCTACATTTTATCTTTAATATAAATGAAAGAATGTCCCTGAATTTGAGTTCTGTTTTTCCCACTTGAATCATCCCTACTATAGACTGGCACTTATCAGAGTGTTCTCTATTAGAGGACTGGATAAGGATTACCATATTCATATACCTCATCCATCTTAGTTGTCTCTTTTGCTCAAAATGCATTAAGTCTTCAAAACAAGCCAATCTACGCTCAGATTCTCAAGTGTTCTTTCACTCTCTCATCTTATCCTTCCTCTGTGAAGAGACGCTGTTTTTCATCTCCATATATTTCTTTCCTTCAGAAGGTTACAAGACATAGTGGGTTTGACAGGTGGCTTAACTTGATGGCTCAAAAAAATGTTTCCAAATTCTAATTTATTTGACACAGGGTGTCATTAAATTGCTTTAAGACATTTGTATTGTCTACAGTTGCCATATATGTTTAATCTGATTTTTACTTCAAAAAAAAAAAGCCATAATTTCTGCCATCATCTGCCATTGCTCTTATGTATGTTGATTGGTAGGTTTCATAGCTGCAATGAGTCACATGGCTCATCGCTGCTTTTATACTGAATCCATATTTTTTTGTTGCTTTTTGATAGAATTATTTGCATAATTAGGAATCTCTAAAGCCTAGTTCTGAGCTTGGACGTGTATTAATAACTAGTATTTTTTTAATTTTATTCTTTTTTTTTATATTTAGAAAGGATGTGAATTCATTTAAACTGAAATTTGCATATTTTCAGAAGATATCAATGAATTTCATGATAAATGATCCATATTGCCCCTCCTCGAATCGCCACCTTATCGTGGTGGAGGGGTTTGCGTGACCTAATGATCCTAGGAGCTATGTTGTCGGGGGCAAATGCCCCTGGTAGGGTCACCCAAGGCAAACAGGTCCGGGGTGAAGGTCCAGACAAAGTGCGATTCAAAACAGACCCCTAAGACATGAGAAAACAACAGAGGAATCAGTCTCCCTTGCCCGGACGCGGGTCACCGGGGTTCCCTCCTGGAGCCAGGCCCAGGGGAGGGGCTCGAAGGCGAGCGCCTGGTGGTCGGGCTTATGCCCATGGAGCCTGGCCGGGCCCAGCCCGAAAAGGAGACATGGGTCCGCCCTCCCATGGACCCACCACCCGTGGGAGGAGTTGTAGGGTGCGAGTGCAGTGTGAGTTGGGTGGCAGCCGAAGGCATGGGTTCTGTCGGACTGATCCTCGGCTGCTTACTCTGACCTTCGGGACATGGAATGTCACCTCTCTGGCGGGAAAGGAGCCCGATTTGGTGCGTGAGGTGGAGAGATACCGACTAGATATAGTCGGGCTCACCTCAACGCATAGCTTGGGCTCTGGAACCATCCATCTCGAAAGAGGCTGGACCTTCTTCTATTCAGGAGTTGCTCATGGGGAGGCGGCGAGCGGTGTGGGTATTCTTGTTGCCCCCGTCTCGGTGCCCAAATGTTGGGGTTCTCCCGGTTGACGAAAGGGTAGCTTCCCTCCGTCTTCGGGTGGGGGGCGGGTCCTGACTGTTATTTGTGCTTATGCACCAAATGACAGTTCAGAGTACCCACCCTTTTGGAGTCTTTGGGGGTGTTGGAGAACGCTCCCTCGGGAGACTCGCTCGTTGTCTTAGGAGACTTCAATGCCCATGTGGGCAGCGATAGTGTGACCTGGAAGGGTGTGATCGGTAGGTACGGCCTCTCCAGTCTGAATCCGAATGGTGTGTCGTTGTTGGACTTCTGTGCTCGTCATAGTTTGTCTATCACGAACACCATGTTAACTATAAGGGTGTCCATAAGTGCACTTGGCACCAGGACACCCTAGGTCGCAGTTCGATGATTGACTTTGTAGTCGTGTCATCGGACTTGCGACCATATGTTCTGGACACTCGGGTGAAGAGAGGAGCTGAGCTGTCTACCGATCACTACCTGGTGGTGAGTTGGCCGGTGGTGTGGGAGGTTGCCTTCCAGACCTGGCAGGCCCAAGCGTGTAATCAGGGTCTGCTGGGAGCGTTTGGCGGAGCCCCTGTCCGAGAGGCCTTTAACTCCCACCTCCGGCAGAGCTACAACCACGTTCCGGAGGAGGCGGGGACATGGAATCTGAATGGGCCATGTTTCGTGCCTCCATTGCTGAGGCGGCAGCCCATAGCTGTGGCCGTAAGGTCGTCGGTGCTTGTCGTGGCGGTAATCCTCGAACCCGGTGGTGGACACCTGCGGTGAAGGGGGCCGTCCAGCTGAAGAAGGAGGCCTATCTGGTTTTATTAACCTGTGGGACTCCTGAGGCAGCAAACGGGTACCCGGCAGGCCAAGCGTGCTGCAGCCGAGGCTGTCGCAGATGCAAAATCTCGGGCGTGGGAGGAGTTCGGTGAGGGCCTGGAGAGTGATTATCGGTTGGCCTCAAAAGGTTCTGGGCCACCATCCGACGCCTCAGGAGGGGAAGCAGTTCTTCACAAACACTGTTTACGGAGGAGGTGGGGAGCTGCTTACCTTGACTGGGGATGTTGTGGAGAGGTGGAGGGAATACTTTGAGGACCTTCTCAATCCCACCAACACGCCCTCCGTGGAAGAGGAAGACCCTGGGGTTCGGGTGAGGGTCCGCCCATCACTGGAGTGGAGGTCACTGAGGTTGTCAAAAGCTCCTCGGTGGTCGAGCTCCGGGGTTGGACGAGATCCGCCCGAATACCTCAGGACTCTGGATGTTGT
Source organism: Plotosus lineatus (assembly GCA_024760905.1). NCBI lineage: Eukaryota > Metazoa > Chordata > Actinopteri > Siluriformes > Plotosidae > Plotosus > Plotosus lineatus. Next base: position 2,827,756 of record CM045743.1, read on the forward strand.
AGGACTGTCTTGGTTGACACGTCTCTGCAACATCGCGTGGTCATCGGGGCTGTACCTCTGGATTGGCAAACTGGGGTGGTGGTCCCAATTTTTAAGAAGGGGACCGGAGGGTGTGTTCCAATTATCGGGAATTACACTCCCCAGCCTACCTGGTAAAGTCTATGCAGGGGTACTAGAGAGGAGGATCCGACCGATAGTCGAACCTCGGATTCAGGAGGAACAATGTGGTTTTCGTCCTGGCCGCAGCACTCTTGACCAACTCTATACGCTCCACAGGATTCTGGAGGGCATGGGAGTTTGCCCAATCTGTCCACATGTGCTTTGTGGATTTGGAGAAGGCTTTCGACCGTGTCCCTCGAAAGATCTTGTGGGGCGTGCTCGAGAGTACGGCGTTCGGATCCGTTGCTCTGAGCTATTCGGTCGCTGTATCACGGAGCCAGAGTTTGGTCCGTATTGGTAACAGCAGCTCGGATTCGTTTCGGTGGGAGTTGGAGTCCGCCAAGGCTGTCCTTTGTCACCGATTCTGTTCATAATTTTTATGGACAGAATTTCTAAGCGCAGTCGAGGCGATGAGGGGTTCTGGTTCGGTGGCCATCGGATATCATCTCTGCTTTTGCGGATGATGTTGTCCTTTGGCTTCATCAAGTCGGGCCCTCCAGCTCTCATTGGAGCGATTCGCAGCTGAGTGCGAAGCAGCCGGGATGAAGATCAGTACCTCCAAGTCCGAGGCCATGGTTCTCAGTCGGACAATGGTGGAATGCACCCTCTGGGTCGGGGATGAGGTCCTGCCCCAAGTGGAGGAGTTTAAGTATCTTGGGGTCTTGTTTACGAGTGAGGGAAGGATGGAGCGAGAGATCGACAGACGGATCGCTGCAGCCTCTGCTGTTAAGCGGTGCCTGTACCGGTCCGTCGTGGTGAAAAAGGAGCTGAGCCGCAAGGCGAAGCTCTCAATTTACCAGTCGATCTACGTTCCAACCCTCACCTATGGTCACGAGCTTTGGGTAATGACCGAAAGAACAAGATCACGGATACAAGCGGCTGAAATGAGCTTCCTTCGCCGGGTGGCGGGGTTCTCCCTTAGAGATAGGGTGAGAAGCTCCGCCATCCGGGGAGAGCTCGGAGTAGATCCGCTGCTCCTCCGCATTGAGAGGGGCCAGTTGAGGTGGCTCGGGCATCTGGTTAGAATGCCCCCCGGGCGCCTCCCTGGTGTGGTGTTTCGGGCATGTCCAACCGGGAAGAGACCCCGGGGTCGACCTAGAACACGCTGGAGGGACTATGTCTCTCGGCTTGTCTGGGACCGCCTCGGTGTCCCCCCGGGAGAGTTGGAGGAAGTGGCTCGGGAGAGGGATGTCTGGACCTCTTTGCTAAGGTTGCTGCCCCCGCGACCCGACCCCGGACTAAGTGGAAGAAGATGAGATGAGATGAGTGAGATGATCCATATTGGTGGTCTTCGTGAAAACATTTGGAACTACACAAAATTTAGTGTGAAATTAGAATGGCTGGGAAATGAGTGAAAGGCAAAGAAAAAGAGATGGCTTGGTTCTTTTTGCTCTGTTTCAATTGGCTCAAGTGACCGTTTTATTCCATACATCACGCAAATTTGCCCCATTTTCCAAGGTAAACCTGTGAAATAATGAAAACCTCACATTAACCCACCTTTTTTTAAACAGAAAACCCCCCCCAAAATAATGCAGACATCATGCGAATATGCATTCTCAAAAGAGAACCTGTGAAATACAGCCAACAGAGCAGCAATTTCTAGGGAAAAAAGACACAGAAGGCTGCCATGGACAAATGAGTCAAAGAGGAAACAAAATTAACATGCCACTAACACACTTGGTCTGAATGATGGTGATTTAGTCAGTATGCGATGGTGGTGGTGGTGATGATTACATGTTTAACAGCTTGCAGGTAAAGGCTTTTCTTGAGTCTGTTCAGTTCAGTTCATTTTCTGTAACCGCTTAATCCTAATTTGGGTCGCGGGGAGGCTGGTGCCCATCCCAGCCAACTTCAGGCGAGGGCAGAGAACACCCTGGACAGCTCGCCAGGCCATCACAGGGCGGAAACACGCTGACGGCTCTGCAGCCTACTCTATACGAAAGTCAGCAATGGTTCTTTTACATGCCTCACACCATAGACAGTGGGTGACATGTCTGGCCTTTGATAACCCAGTTAGCTGCACTGGGAGGCACAGTAACAACCTTGAGGAGAGTGGGACTCGAACCCCAAACCTTTGGATTGGCGATCCTGCGCCCTATACCACTAGACCACCACTGCCCCTTGAGTCTATTATTTATTTATTTATTTATTAATGTATTTTGTTTGCTTGTTTGTTTGTTTGTTTGTTTGTTTGTTTGTTTGTGTGTTGTTTTTTTTATTTGTTGTTTTTTTTTGTGCCCTGTAACTTTTTCTGATGGGGAGAGGGGAGCAAAGGGGGTGTTCAGGGTGTGTGGAGTTCCTGATAATTCCTCTGGCTCTCCTTGAACGTGTGATGTCAGAAGCATTTCAGTGGGACCCAAAGATGCAAGAGACCAAATACAATGATACAATTACTTTTATTGAACTCAGGGAATTCACTGGAGTATGGCAAATCATGATCATCATAGAGGTAAGGGGAGACATGAAAACCAAAATCACTAGGAGAAATATCAAAGCGGGAACTGGTCGAGCATGGAGCTGGGAACCAGGAGCCAGAGAGATTACAGGGAGACAGGATCACATGGTGGAAACAATCTTCTGGTGTGGGGGGGTTATCTTTATAGCCCGTTGATGGCCGAGTGGAATCAGGTGCGCTGTTTGAATTCCGCCATAACAGTAACCCCCCCCCCCCAAGGGGCACCATCTGGCGCCCAACCAGACTTCTCCGGGAACCGACGATAGAACTCTGCCAACAAGTCTGGGTCAATGATTAGGAATTGAGGAATCCAGGAATGCTCCTCGGCCCATACCCCTCCCAGTCCACCAGATACTGGAACCCTCGACCCCTCCTGTGCACGTCGAGGATGCGATTCACTGTGTATGCCAGATGTCCATGAACCAGCCGGGGTGGAGGTGGTGGGGGATAAGTAGGGGGGTGGAGGGGGCTTTGCACCATGGGCTTGACCAGGGACATGTGGAACACTGGGTGCACCTTGAGTGAGGACGGCACTGGGGTTTATAATCCGATCGATGACATAGGGCCTGATGTATCTGGAAGCCAAATTCTTGGAGTCTTTCTACAGGGGCACGTGCCCAGAGGAGAGCCAAACCCATTGCCCAACTGTGTAGGGTGGTGCTGGGGTCTAGTGGCGATCAACGATCCTCTGATTTCAGGATGCAGACCATTCCATGGCAGCACGAGCCTCTTTCCAGACTGGACGTGGTCTGTGAAAGTGTGCCTGAATGAATGGGACTGCCACTTTGACCTCCTGGCTGGGGAACAGGGAAGGCTGGAACTTGTTGACCACAATGAAGGGGGACATCCCTGTGGCAGCACAAACCAGAGAGTCCTGTGAATATTCAACCCACGAGAGATGTGTGGACCAGGAGGCTGGGAGGCGGGAGGCCATGCAGCACAGGGAGGATTCAAAGCTCTAATTTGTCTGCTTCACCTGCCTGTCAGATTGATTGTGGTAGCGGGAAGTCAAACTGCGATTGACTCCCAGGGTGTTGCAGAACTCCTTCCAAACTCTAGATACGAACTGGGGGTCCCAGTCAAAAACGACATCCTAGGGGATTCCATGGAGGCGGAACACGTATTGAACCAGCAGGCCAGCTGTTTCCATCGCCAAGGGGAGCGTGGGTAGGACGACGAAGTGGACCACCTGTGAGAAGTGGTCTACTACCATCAGGATGACCGTGTTACCCTCAGACGGAGGTCCATCACAATGTCCGACTAGGGCCAATGAAGTATGGGTAAGGGTTGGGGGAGGCCCAAGGGTGCATGATGGGATGACTTGTGGCACCTTGCACAGGTGGTACAAGCTCCAATGAACTCCCTGGTGTCGGCTGTTATGGTTGGCCACCAGAAGCCTTGTTGGAAGAGAAAGAGGGTTCCGTGGGCTCCGGGGTGGTGGCCAATCTAAATGAGTGAGCACACTGGAGCACTGGGGTTCTGGCTGCTGGGTGTCCTGAACTAGGCATTCAACCTCTCATCGAGTGACTCCAAGTAGGCAGCAAGTGGGCAGGATGGTCTCTGTAGTGATGTCTTCCCCTGGGAGAACTGCCTGATGAGAGCGCCAGATTTAGTGTTCCGGGAGCCAGCATAGTACGTCAGAGTAAAGTTGAATCTGCCCAGGTAGAGGGACCATCGTGCCTGACGAGAGTTCAACAGCTTGGCCATACAAAGGTAGGACAAGTTCTTGTGGTTGGTCCAGGACACAAAGGGGTGGGTTGCCCCTTCCAGTCAGCGCCACCACTCTTGAAGTGCCAAGACCACCACCAGCAGCTCACTGTTCCCAATGTCATAGTTCCGTTCCACCGGGGATAAGTGACGGGAGAAGGTGCATGGGTGTAATTTTTGTTCTGCCAGGGAGCGCTGGGCGAGGACCTCCCCCACCCCCAAGTCCGAGGTGTCCACCTCCATCACAAACTGCAGCGAGGGGTCCAGGGGGATCAGTACAGGTGCAGTGACGAATTTCGACTTCAATCTGTCTAACGCTGCCTGTGCACTAGGGGACCACTTGAAGGGCTCTTTGGGCGATGTCACTGTGTGTGCGTGTGGGGGTTGGGGGTGGCTGCTAGGTGGCTATAGTCCTGTACAAATCTCCAATAGAAATTGGCAAACCCCATGAACCTCTGCAGCTTTTCCGCGTCCCCGGAGCTGGCCACTCCGCCACTGCCTTCACCTTCGCTGGATCTGGTCTTATCTGCCCCTTTCCCACAATGTACCCGAGGAATGAGACTGAGGAGACATGGAATTCACACTTCTCAGCATTAATAAATAATCGATTCTCTAAGAGCCTCATTAGAACCATTCTCACGTTACAAAGATGCTTGTCGTGCTGCTTAGAGAAGATCGGGATGTCGTCCAGGTAAGCAAAAATGAAGAGGTTCATTGACCAGGGCTTGGAAAACTGCCAGGGATTTGGGTAGACCGAACAGCATGACCAGTTACTCAAAGTGACCCAGAGACGTGTTAAAAGCCATCTTCCACTCGTCCCCCCCTCTTGAATGCCAACTGAGTGGTAGGCGTTTCTGAGGTCCAGCTGAGAAAAAATGGTTGTGTTGTCGAGAGGGGTGAAGGCCGAGTCTATGAGAGGGAGGAGGTATTTATTCTTTACAGTGATACTGTTCAGGCCCATGTAATCAATGCAGGGTCTCAGTGTTTTTACACTCATGGTGTTACCAAACAGACTGAGCATGACAGGTTCCGTTTTGTGGGTGACACAAGCTATGAGTCAGCTGTAAATAGCTACTATCTCCTTGGGGGTTTCAAGTTCGTATATGGGTAGGTCGTGGAGCTCAACCATCCCCGAGTCAATTAAATTAGCGTCGGCGGCTGAGTCGATGAATATGTTGACTGAGTGGGTATGTTGTGCAGAATGAAGGGTACCGTGAATCTGCAGGTGCTTCCTGGGCGTCTTGGAGGCTCCTCTACTGGCTGTCGGACCCGGCCGCACTGGACACTGGGCAAGGTAATGCCCCTTTAATGTGCAGTAAAGATGCAGGAGACCAAATACGATGATACAATGAGCTTTATTGAACACAGAGCAGACATTGGAGTATGGAAAAGCGTGATCACCATAGAGGTGAGTGGAGACACGAAAACCAAAATCACTAGGAGAAATATCAAAGCGGGAACTGGTTGAGCACGGAGCTGGGAACCAGGCACCAGAGCGATTATGGGGAGACAGGTTCACATGGACTAAACAATCTTCTGGTGCTGGGGGGGAGTGCTCATCTTTATAGCCCATTGATGGCTGAGTGGAATCAGGTGCACTCTCCGAATTCCGCCTGCGTGTGACAGCCACGCCCTTTGCCAGCACCTGTAGTGCATAGGGAGAGAGAGAAAGAGAGTTAAGAGCCGCCAACTAGCACAGACCATAACAGGAAGTCTGTTAGTTTTAATGCTATTGAGAGGGTGTCATTTCAATCACCCGCTCGGCCACCCTCACTACCCGCTGCAAAGTCTTCTTGTCCTCTGCTGTGCAGCTGCTGAACCACAATGTAAACCCCTATGACAGAGCGTTAAAAGTTTGTCAGCAGGGGTCATTGTACATGGGCTTGTTGGCACTTCCTGAGGAAGTATATCCTTTGTTCTGCTTTCCCCACCAGGTAGGAGATGTTTGTGGTCCAAGTGAAGTCAGCAAGAAACTTGAAGCACTGCACCCTCTCTACCACCTCTCTATCAACGTAGAGTGCAGAGTGCTCAGCTCATTTTAATATCCTGAAGTTCATTGTCCTTAGTTCTGGGAGTGTTTTGTTCCAGATTGTTGTTGTTGCACCATTGCTACAGATGCCGGACATCCGTTTGTGGTCTGACTTGTTATTTGTGTTCAGATTTCCAGCAGTTGTATCGTCTGTGAATTTGATGATGGTGTTGTTGGAGATTGATTGATTGAAACATATTTTATTCATTGAAGAAAGGGATTGGGCACAAGTTATCCAACTTAGTGAAGTGCTCTCCACAGATTATTTAGCCAATTAACCTACTGTGCATGTTTTTGGACTGTGGGAGGAAACCGGAGTACCCGGAGGAAACCCACGCAAGCACGGGAAGAACATGCAAACTCCACACAGAAATGCCCAGGCTTGGATTCAAACCCAGGCCTTCTTGCTGTGAGGTGGGCGTGCTAACCACTACACCACCGTGCTGCCGAGTAGGGGAAGAGTCATGTGTGAAGAGGGAGAAGAGGGGGTAACGACACACCCCAGTGGTGTTCCCAAGTTTAGGATGACAACGGAGGAGATGTGTTCTCAAATCCATCCTGTGTTGATACATTTTTATTGCATTTTCATTTCTCTGGGATGGCCTCTCGAGAAGTCCAGGGTATAGTTTGCCCTCACCCAGAGTTGGCTGAGATCGACATCAGCCTCCCCCTGACTCTAATTAGGATTTAGCAACTCAGAAAATGAACAAAGGAAAAAGCAAAATGAAGAAATCTTGAACGGAACCAGACTCAAAATGGAAACCCATTGTCATGGTGAAACCAAATATAAATAAATACAAACATAAATCATGTTGCAGAAACGTTACTATAGCTCGACATGAAACCGAGGTAATCAGTTCTCTTCAGTAATGTAAATGGTGTGGATTTTTTATTCTGTAATCAAAATATGTTTACCCTCTTTATTTGTTATTGTGAAATTATACAAAAAAAAAAAATGTCGATTTCTGCAAATGTTTACATCTTCTCACTGAGCTTCATCCAAAAATCTGGAGTAATACATTTGGTTTATCTATTTGGCTGACATTTTATGCTTTTTGTTCAGGTGTGTGTTGTAGGACAAGTTATGTTTACCTTTTAACTCTCTCAAAACAGACAGTGTTTGGCTTGTTTTGATCATTCACATTCCATCAACAAAATGTTAGGCTTCCTCCACTCCTGTCTCTTCCTATTATGCTTGCTATGTAGACATAAAAGCAGCTTGTGTGCATGGTTTCCAAATGCATTGCCATCTAATATTTAAAAATGAAGTCTGAGCTTGCACTCTAAGACTCAACCCTTAGTTCCAGTTCGACGATGAAGCGCTCAAACAATAAAACAAGCACTTGTTTCTTTCTGCTCATACCTGTGTTTAACCACTGCAAATCGGACCAGCACTCCCACTCAGAAGTTGAAACCCTCTATCTGTCATCTACTCTTAGCTCAACAGTTATATAATGAACTCCAAACCAGATTTTGTTCATTTGTTGAGTTAAATTTGTAGGGGGGCTCAACTGAATTTAAGTAAAGGTGGGATGCACCTTGGACACCAGTCCATTACAGGACCAACACACATGCAAACATTCACACCTAGGAGCAGTATACAATAACCTTGGTGTAACTGTAAACCCACCCAAGCACAGGGAGGACATACAAATTACACAAAGAAATTTCCAGCAAGTCTGAGACTCAAAGCCAGGACCTTCTTTCTGCAAAGTGAATCTGATAACTATGCCACCATGTCCACCTCCAGAACCAGAATTTCTATGAATCATCTTAGTTCTGCCTTAAGGGGAATGTCTAGCTCAAGAAAATTACAAATGAAAAATGATATTATCAACATGAAATATTAGAAATTTAGGAATGAGTCATTTACCAAAGAAGAGATTTATGGATGTGGTGAAGGAAGACATGAAGGTCGTTGGAGTAAGAGAAGATGCAGAGGACAGGGTGAGATGGAGGAGGATGATTTGCTGTTCCCTGAAGGGAATAGCCGAAAGTAAAAGAAGAAGAAGAATGAGTCATTTAAATAAATAAATAAATGTTGAGAGAGATTTTCTTTCGGCTTTTTCCCTTTATCAGGGGTTGCCACAGTAAATGATTCGCACGTTTGATTTGGCATAGGTTTCCTTCCTGACACAACCCTTTCAGCAAGGGACAGAAACACGCTGACAGCTTTGCAGCCTACTTTTTACGAAAGTCAGCAATGGTTCGTTTACATGCCTCTCACCATAGACAGTGAGAGACATGGCCGGCCTTTGATAACCCAGTTAGCTGCACTGTGGGGACAGTGACAACCTTTGTGGGGACTCCAACCCCCAACCCTAGAATCAGCGATCCTGCGCCCTATCCACTAGACCACCACTGCCCCGTCCCTTTATTTAAATAAATAAAGGGCTAGGAATTAGAGTGGTCTAAACAACAGAAAGGTTTATTTATTTATTTATTTATTATTATTTTTTTTAATGACTGAAACAGTCTTGCAATAAAAAGAAAATCAGGGATAATGTTCACAATTTGATTCAAAGTTAAAAGACAGATGAAGGAGCCATTATGGCATGCATTAAACTTATCTACATCTGTCAAAAATGACCTTTTCGCTGTCTCTTTTTTTTGTGGGACAGACAGCTTTAGCTCTGGGGTGGGGTGGGGGGGGGCACTAACCGGTCCCAAGCCCGGAGAAATACAGAGGGTTGTGTCAGGAAGGGCATCCGACGTAAAAACCAATGCCAAACTTTTATGATGCAAATCAGAAGTATTACCCCCATACCAGATCGGTCGAGGCCCGGGTTAACAACGACCGCCATCAGTGCTGTCAATCAACAGGGTGCTGATGGAAATTGGACTACTGTTGGTCGAAGACGTCGAAGAAGGAGAGGTGGGAGGCGTGTCCGTAGGCAGAGAGAGAAGAGGAAAGGCATGAGTCTAGGACTGAGAGTGGAGACTTTGAATGTTGGAACTATGCAAAGAAGAGGTAGAGAGCTGGCTGACATGATGCAGAGGAGGAAGGTGGACATACTGTGTGTTCAGGAGACCAGGTGGAAAGGTAGCAAAGCTAAAAGCTTAGGAGCATGGTTTAAGCTATTTTATCATGGTGTGGATGGGAAGAGAAATGGAGTAGGAGTCATCTTGAAGGAGGGGTTTGTCAGGAATGTTCTAAAAGTGAAAAGAGTGTCAGACAGAGTGATGAGTCTCAAGTTAGAAATTGAAGGTGTAATGCTCAATGTTGTTAGTGCTTATGCCCCACAGGCAGGATGTGAGCTGGAAGAGAAGGAGAGATTCTGGAGTGACTTAGATGAAGTGATGCAGAATACCCCCAGAGGTGAAAGAGTGGTCATTGGTGCAGACTTTAATGGACATGTTGGTGCAGGCAACAGAGGGGACGAGGAAGTGATGGGCAGGTTTGGTATCCAGGAGAGGAACGCAGAAGGACAGATGTTGATCGATTTTGCAAAAAGGATGGAAATGGCTGTGGTGAATACTTTCTTCAAGAAGAAACAGGAGCATAGGGTGACTTATGAAAGCGGAAGTAAGAGCACACAGGTAGACTACATCTTGTGTAGACGATGTAATTTGAAGGAAGTTAGTGACTGCAAAGTAGTAGTGGGTGAGAGTGTTGCCAAACAGCATAGGATGGTGGAATGCAGGATGACGCTGATGGTGAAGAAGGTGAAAAAGGCAAAGGCAGAGCAGAAGACAAAGTGGTGGAAGTTGAAAAAGGAAGAGTGTTGTGTTGTCTTCAAAGAGGAGTTGAAACAGGCTTTGGGTGGCCAGGAAGTGCTTCCAAATGACTGGACAACCACAGCAAATGTGATCAGGGACACAGGTAGGAGAGTACTTGGTGTGTCATCTGGAAGGAAAGTAGATAAGGAGACTTGGTGGCGGAATGAGGAAGTGCAGGAGTGTGTACAAAGGAAGAGCTAAGAAAAAGTGGGACAAAGAGAGGACCAAAGAGAGTAAACAGGAGTACAGGGAGACACAGCGTAAGGCGAAAGTAGCAGTGGCTAAGGCCAAACAGAGGGCGTATGATGACTTGTATGATAGGTTGGACAGTAAAGAGGGAGAAAATGATCTATACAGGTTGGCACAGCAGAGAAATAGAGATGGGAAGGACGTGCAGCAAGTTAGATTGATAAAGGACAGAGAGGGAATTGTATTGACTGATGACAGAAGTGTGCTGGGAAGATGGAAAGAATACTTTGAAGAGCTGATGAATGAGGAAAATGAGAGAGAAAAAAACAGTAGAAGAGGTGACCATTGAGGAGCAGGATGGTGACAGGCAAACTCCCATCACCCCATGCAGGATCCCATAGAGTGTTTGAGTTGGTCAAGTGTGCCAGAGCCAGCATAAAAATCGCATTGTTCCTCCTGAATCTAAGGTTCAATTATTGGTCAGATCCTCCTCTCCAGCACCCCTGAACAGACTTTTTTGGGTTGGCTGATGAGTCTAATTCCATGATCATTGGACACATCCTCTGGTCCCCCTTTTAAAAAGGGAGACTACCACCAATTTGCAAATCCAGAGGTACAGCCCCCCCCCTCAGGATTTATTTCATTCACCCCCAGAGCTTGACCACTGAGGAGCTTTTTGACAACCACTACAACTTCAGCCCCGGTGATAAGTGGACTCCCACCCAAACCCCTGGTCTTTCTCTTCCACAGAGGGTGTGTTGGTGGGATTTAGGAAGTCATCAAAGTATTTCCTTCAATTCCCAACATCCCCAGCTGCGGTGAGCAGCTCCTACTTCCACAGTAATACCTCAAGATGGCACTCCCTAGAGAGCGTTATCACAGAGTTCCCAGAGTCAAGCTGTTACTTTGTTTGTTTTGATTTGTTTTGATTTTGTTTTGGTTTGGTTGTTTTTTTATTTATTTTTATTTTCTTTTTCTTTTGTGCTATGCTCGCCTATCCTGAGCTAATACGCTACAGCAGCTCGATAATTGGCCGCACCCCGGATAGCAATAAGCCCAGGCGGAGACACAGCAGGCGGGGAGGGGTCGAACGGCAACTGTGGCACTTGGTTAGCAGTGGAAGGTAGCCCTCACAGTCATACTGTTTGCAAATGTTCAGTCTCTGCGAAACAAGATGGATGAGCTTCATGCTCGGATTGCAACGCAGAGGGATCTACAGGACTCTTGCATGCTGTGTTTCTGTGAAACATGGCTTGAGGAGAGTACACCCAACAAGGCGATTACACCAGTCACCGACAAGGCCTTCAGGGAGGACCGGAGTGCAGCAGATAGTGGCAAGGCCCGCGGCGGAGGAACAGAGGCCATTGTTAAATAAACCTGGTGTACTGACTGTAAGAATATCTCTAAACCTTGCTCTGAGAATGTGTATTATCTAACTCTGAAGTTGTGGCCATTTTGTTTACCCAGAGAATTGTTCATTTTTTCCCCAAACAAAATAATGGGCATAGTGCAATCTTCTTTTCCTTTTGCCCCCCCCCCCCGTTTCAGGGGTCCCAACAGCAAATCAACTGAATCACATGTTTGATTTGGCATAGGTTTTTACGTCGGATGCACTTCCTGACACAACCTTTTAGCAAGGGGCATAAACACACTGATGGCTATGCAGCCTACTCATTATGAATGTTAGCAATGGTTCTTTTACATGAACCTCTCACCATAGACCAGAGGTCAAGAACCTTTTTGACTAAGAGGGCCAAAAATAAATAAATAAATAAATAAATAAAATCTAATCCTCTGAGAACCAAATATATATATATTTAATACTGATACCAACAATTTTAGAGCATAATAAGACTCTGAATTTATTTTAAATAACATCAAAGTTATTTATGAAAAAGAAAAATACTTCTTACTATTAATGCGACTTCTGGTCCTGCATGGTGTTGCTGATGGCTTTGTAGTCTGGTTGATACATGCTGAGGTTCAACTTCATGCAGGCGTTTAGGTTTCCATCTATTACACATGGACGCAGGTTGGTCTTGATGCTTTTTAGGTGTGAGAAGGACGGCTAACTTGCACATGTGGATTCAAACATGGTCAATACGACAGGACTCACACGCTGCAGTGTTTATGTGACAGGAAGCGCGTCCCAAGTTTTGGCAATCAGCTGGCCTGCGGGTTGAAGTTTTTTCATGTGTGTCCATTTGTGTTTTGCTTGCCAGCTCTGCTTGGCTTCTTGTATATGAGCTGATCAAAACGAGGGAACCTCTTGACTCAAAAACAACACGCGCAGTCTATCACTGTTGTTATAAAATTAGAGTTTCAAGGTATCGGACCCGCCCACATACTACAGTACAGAAAATATTGGCTCTTCACTGCGTGCCACAGCAACAAGTGGCATTGAAGAGAGATGTATAGATTGAAATGTGTGGGATTTATTTATTATTTTGATTTATTTGATGTTTTTTTTCTGTATTTTTATTTAAAGGACAGTGAAATCATGTATTCGTTATTCTGTTAAGAAAGGCCACCTGATTTATCTGAGTGCCAGATGCAGTCATCAAAAGAGCCACGTCTAGCTCGCGAGCCATAGATTCTTGACCGCTGCCATAGACAGTGAGAGACATGGCCAGCCTTTGATAACACAGTTACTGGGCACTGGGCATGTAGTGCAATCTTCTTCTTTCTTCTTCTTTTCCTTTTGGCTTTTCCCTTCAGTGGTCGCCACAGCGAATCATCTGCCTCCATCTCACCCTATCCTTTGCATCTTCTTCTCTTACACCAACTATCTTCATGTCCTCCTTCACCGCATCCACAAATATTCTCTTTGGTCTTCCTCTTGGCCTTCTGCCTGGGAGTTCCGACGTCAGCATCCTACTACCAATATACTCACTATCCCTCCTCTGTACATGTCCAAACCATGTCAATCTAGCCTCTCTGACTTTGTCTCCAAAACCACTGACGTGTGCTGTCCCTCTGATGTACTTATTCCTGATCTGTAATATATAATTATAATTATAATATAATATAAAACAATTTAGTGCAATTTAATTTATTATTATTATTATTATTATTATTATTATTATTATTATTATTATTATCATCATTTTATTTTTATTCCTATAATTATATTGTTTACTGGGCCTGTGTAAGGTCATTTTTAAATATGAGGTTTCTATGAAATAAATACATGAATTCCTACGTGTATAAAAGCACAAATGGCAAATAAAAATCTTGAATCTTGAATCTTGAATCACAACAGTGTTTGTGGAGAACAGTGTCAGATGGTGTTGTCGGACGGTGGAGTCAGATGGTGGCAGCAGATGGTGGTCCAAAGCCTTTTTAAGGCCAACCAATAGTCACTTTCCAGGCCCTCACTGAACTCATACCACACCTGAGAGTTTGTATCAGTAACAGTTCAGGCTACAGCATATTTGCTCTGTCTGGACCCCAGGCCAATAAGACCCAATAGGCCTTTGTTTTCAGCTGGACAGCCCCCTTACTCACAGGTGTCCACCACTGGTTTGGGGAGCTCACTGCCATGACAAGCATAATGGACTGACCTTCCAGCCACAGCCATGGGTTGCCATCTCAATAATGGAAGCATTAAACATGGCCTATTAAGAATCCATGTCCCCTGCCTCTTTCAGGATGGGGTTGTAGCTCTGCCAGAGGTGGCAGTTAAAATCCCCTCTTCCAGGAGCCTCTGACAAACATTCTCAGGAGACCCTAATAACATACTTGGGAATGCCCACGCTGGAAGACGGCCTCCCTCACCATTGGAGCAAGCTCACCACCAGGTAGTGATCAGTTGACAGCTTAGCTCCTTTCTTCACCCAAGTGTCCAGAACATGTTGCCACAATTTCAGTGACATGACTACAAGGTCAGTCATCAAACTGTTGCCTAGGATCTCCTGGTGCCAAGTGCCCTTTTGGACACCCTACATGGTGTTCATGAGGAATAAACCATGACGAGCCCAGAAGTCCAACAACAAAACACCATTCATGTTCAGACTGGAGATGCCGTACCTACCACCCTTCCAAGTCACACTATCATTGCTCCCATAGGTGTTGAAGCCTCCCAGGACAGCGAGTGTGTCCCCCTGGGCATCGTTCTCAGCATGCCCCTAAAGACTACAAGAAGGGTGGGTACTCCGAACTGCCATTTGGTGCATGAGGACAAAGAACACTCAGGAGCCAACCTTCCCCCCCGAAGACATAGGGAAGCTCTCCTTTTGTCAACATATGGCACTGAAACAGGTGGCAACAAGGATGCCCACACTGGCCCAATGCTTTGCTCATGGGGAAAGGCACTGAGCCAGTATGGGCATCCTACGTCTTGAGGTGAGTCAGACTATCTAGTCACAAGTTTCAAATTAAATAAGCAGTTAAAAATGCATGTTTTATTGCCACATGCTTTGAGTGGGGAGGACAGATAAATGTATAACTTATATTAAATAAAAATTGCAAACTGAAGCTATTTTTTATTACTGTTAATAAATATATTGTGCTACATGTTCAAAACAATATATAAAATACACTGTAATATGTCAATTTACTGTCTCTTGGCTGATTTGGGAACCCCTCTGTGTTGCCCACCAAATGAGTTGGAGTAATCATCATTATATTTTCTCTCTTGATGCTTAGCAGCCTTTTGGTCTCTTCTTTGAAACATGTTTCAAGGAATTGCAAGAAGTTGTTTTTCTTCATTATCATCCTGTTAGCTTGTTGGTCAATGTCCAGAATCTTTTCAATCTTACTCCAGAGTCTACCCTGTCTTTCTACAAATACTACTTGCTTTTGAAGGGCGTTATTGTCCGCTCTACATGTGCCAGGTATTTTACATGTTGTTTTACAGAGAAGTGGCAAATGGGTAGCATGTTAATAATTCTAAGCACCACTTTTTTAGTTCTTCTTCTAATTTCCCAGGCTTGTTTTCTACATAAAAATCGTGATCTTATGCATGCAATCAGAAGTTTAATTCTGATTGTAAAAAACTGTGCTGTAAACAAACTGAGCACTCTGCCCTCGACATTGATGAAAAGGAGGCAGGGAAGGTGGAGTGCTTCAAGTTTCTTGGAGTCCACATCTCTGCTGACGTCACTTAGACCACAAATATCACCAACTAAGGACTATTGTCAGTTAGATAGAAAGTGACATGTTATGTAATTGTGTGATTGAACAGAATCAACCACGCCTATTTGAAAACCTCATTTTAAAATTTCTGATGCTGTTTCCTGACATGAACAAACGATATAGCTTATGAAAATAAAGTTCCAGCAACCCATAGTGTCACTATAAAATCAACTATTATTCTGCTGTGCATTTGAGACCATGGAGACATAGTTGACCTTTCAAATCTGTTCTTTTCTACTCGCCAAAACTCTCTTCTCAGACAAGTTGAACTAGTCCACTGTATCTGAACCCTGACCCTGAGCTTTGAACCTGTTCCTGAAGTAAGACCCATGGAATGAAAGATCATTTTTAGAGAATCTGTCTCAGTCATGCCTAAAGTAGCGTCATCTTAGAGATCTTTATTTCAGAGCTTGAGTTCAAGTCTGGACATGGAGGAGGATCAAAGTTTGTTAACCATCAATCTCTGGTGTGAGTTGACCACAGTGTGTGGTGGAAGATGTGCAAGATGGGAAAAGGATCAATGAAAATCCTGAAGCCTGATTGCCTGGAGCTCAAGACTGAAAAAGGCTGAGGCATTGTCAGAAAGGCATGGAGTGATCATCTCTTGCCCTCTCTGTCACTGTCTTTCAGTTTGACAGACAGTTGAAAGGTCAACCTGGTGAGACAGCATAGGTGGAGGTATTCTGATGCATGAGATGTTTATGTTAGAATGCGTATATTAACAATCTTTTAGCATAAGATTCCAACACTAACAGAGAGTATTATTCTGATAAACTATAATATAATATAATATAATATAATATAATATAATATAATATAATATAATATAATATCATTTTCTAAGCTGTTTAATACTAATTAGGGTTGTGAGGAAGCTGGCACCTATCTTAGCCAACCCTGGGTGAAAGCAGGGTACACTCTCTACAGCTCACCAAACTATTAAAGGACCAACTCACATACAACTATTCACATTCACACTCAAACCTAGGGGTGATCTAGTACACCTACTTGGCATACTATGCATGTTTTTAGATTGTGGGAGGAAACTGACCCTGAGGAAACCCAAGCAAGCACAGGGTGAACATGTAAACTCCACACAGAAATGCCCCAAGCCTGGAAATCAAACCCGGGCCTTCTTGGTTCTTGCTGTGAGTCAGATGTGCTAACCACCGTGCCAGTATAATATATAATAATATAACAGAATATTATATAATGTGTACATTTTCTACTTGTATTGAAAAACTACAGATTGGTTGGTATTTTGTATAAGATCGAAGGCCTTACTTATTTTTTGTCATGAAATACAAATGCATTATTCATCATCCTCATTTTCAATAACATTCATTTTCAATTTATGTCTAGGCCCCTAAAACATCTTCTTCTCTTCTTGTCCTTTTGGCTTTTCCCTTCAGAGGTCGCCACAGCAAATCATCTGCCTCCATCTCACCCTATCCTTTGCATCTTTTTCTCTTACACCAACTGCCTTCATGTCCTCCTTCACCACATCCATGAATCGTCTCTTTGGTCTTCCTCTAGGCCTTCTGCCTGGTCGTTCCAACCTCAGCATCCTACTACCAATATACTCACTATCCCTCTGTACATGTCCTGCACCAACAATCCAGAGCAATGGAGAGTGTGGAAAAGAGGCGAGGAAGCGTGTGCAGGCAGGTTGGAATGGTTGGAGAAAAGTGTCTGGTGTGATGTGTGATAAGAGGGTATCGGCAAGAATGTACAAAGGGTGTATCAAAGGGGGTATAGTGAGTATATTGGTAGTAGGATGCTGAAGTTGGAACTACCAGGCAGAAGGCCAAGACGAAGACCAAATAGAGGATTTATGGATGTGGTGAAGGAGGTCATGAAGGTAGTTGGTGTAAGAGTAGAAGATGCAGAGGATAGGGTGAGATGGATGCAGATCATTTGCTGTGGCGACTCCTGAAGGGAACAGCCGAAAGGAAAAGAAGAAGAAGATACACACACACACACCTACACACACACACACACACACACACACACACACACACACACACCTATATATACACATGCATATATTCTGCATACACATACCTATACATACACATATACACACATACCTACAGTGCTCTGCAAAAGTTACTACCCCTGACCAATTTCTGACGTTTTTTGCATGTTTGTCACTGTCAACCATTTCAGATCAAACAAACCCAAATATTATACAAACATAAAACACAAGTAAACACGAAATTAAGTTTTCAATGCCAATTGCATTTATTAACAGGGAAAAACAGCTGACCTACAAGGGCCCATGGGAATAAGTAATTACCGCCCTAAACCTAATAGCTGATTGAACCACTTTTTGCAGCAATAACTGTAGTCAGGTGTTTGCGATAAGAGGCGATGAGTCTTTCACATCACTGTGATGAGATTTTGGCAAAGTCTTCTCTTCAGAATTGTATAAGATCAACCAGATTGGATGGTTTTCAGGCATGAACAGCCTTTTTAAGGTCATGGCATAGCATCTCAATAGGGTTCAGGTCGGGACTTTGATTAGGCCGCTCCAAAACCCTAATTTTGTTCTTTTTTAGCCATTCATAAGTAGACTTGCTGGTGTGCTTTGGATCATTGTCTTGCTGCAGAATCCAGGTGTACTTTACTTGAGGTCTCGAACTGATGGGCAAACATTCTTCACCAGGATTTCTTTGTAGCGAGCAGGATTCATCGTTCCATCAATCCGGCAAGCCGCCCAATTCCTGAAGCAGGAAAGCATGCCCAGATTATCCCACTTCCACCATGTTTTACTGCTGACACAATGTTCTTTTTATCAAATGCAATGTGTTCCTTTTGCATCAGATGTAATGCAGTTCTGTAAAACTGTAGTTTCATCAGTCCAGAGGATATATCCCAAAAGCTTTCAGGATGGTCAAGATCAGGGGTGCTCAATACGTCGATCGCAAGCCAGCAGTCGAGCTCGAAGGTAATATTAGTCGATCGCGAAGGTAGTATTGGTAAATAACATGACGTTAAAAAAATGGATGCATTGAAGTATTTTTCTGACCTTTAGCTCACCGCGCATGTGCAAACAGCAGCACTAAGTACAACAAAACAAGCTAGTCAGCAAGTTCCCTCCTATTATAAGCCCTCCTTTTTTTCTTAAAGTAAAGAAAGCTTATCAAACATGAGTATGGATGCTGGAGCAAAGAAGAAGACAAAGTATCACTTTCATACGGAATGGGAGGCGGACGTTTTTTCACAATGTCATTTTCGAAGTGCACTTGAAGCTGGCTGTCAGCAGCTACTGTCCGGACTATGCATCCCTGGCTGATTCAATTCAGTGCACATCATCAAAGTGAGCCCAGGTAGTTGCAAAAATGTTCAAAGTTAATTATGTTGTGTTCTGCAATATTGGCTCATGTGGTTATGCAAGGCACATAAACATACATTTACACATAAAGAATCCTCAATATGCTTTAAAATATGTTTTTGATTTTTGTAGTGGGTAGATCTTTGTGACTTGGTCATTCTATAAGTAGCTCGCGTGCTGGAAAAGTGTGAGCACCCCTGGTCATGATGGTTCTTGGCAAAAGTGAGTTGTGCCTTGATATTATTTTTTTGTCAAATGTGGCTTTCACCTCGGATCTCTTCCATGGATGCCATTTTTCCCTTGTGTCTTTCTGATGGTGGAGTCATGAACATTGACATTAACTGAGGTAGGTGTGGGGCTTGTGGTTCTTTAGAAGTGGTTTATGGATCCTTTGTGACTTCTCCGGTTAGTCTCCGCCATGCTCTTCTAGTAATTTCGGTAATTAGGTCAGCCACTCCTAGGAAAGGCCACCACTGTGCTATGCCTTCTCCATTTATGGATAATGGCTCTGACAGTGGACCGCTGGAGTCCCAAAGATTTACCAATGACTTTATATCCTTTCCCAGACTGAGACATCTCTCTAATCTTCTTTCTTGTTTGCTCATGAAGCTCACTGGATCCCGGCATGATGTGTGTTCAGTATGGCCGACCTCATCTTGTCAGACAAGTTTTCTGTTTGAGATCTCCCGATTGGAAATGTCTGGCAGCAATCAGGCCTGGGTATGGCCATGAAATAGAACTCAGTCTTCCCCAATAATCGAATTAATCACAATTACCTCATCTTTTCACATGGGGCAATTACTTTTTCACATTTCACAGATTCATGTGGGTTTGGATAGGATTTTTCTATGCTGGAATAAAAGTACAACAGGAAAACTGCATTTTTTGAATATCCGGGTTATCTTTGTGTAATGTTTAAATTTGTTTGATGATCAAAAAAGTTAAGTGTGACAAAGCAGCAAAAAAGTAAAAAAAAAAAAATCTGTAAGGGGCAAAAACTTTGGCACAGCATGGTATACGTACACATATACATGCATATATCCTACATACACACATATATACACATACCTACATTTGCACACACACACACACACACACACACACACACACACACACACACACACACACACACACACACACATCGTACATACACATATGTATTCACACATTTACAGACATAAACATGTCTTTACATATTCACACATAGACAGAAGGGTGAATGATCTGCCAAAGGTACCTGTTGTACAATGGGTAGAGCTTTGATTAATAAGGTGCATATTGCCAAAATGTGATGTTTGAGGCCTGCTCTAAACGTGAGTATTCTAAATATTGTCCTCGTATTCCTCAGTGTGTAATTGCTGTTGTTTTGACAGATGACAGTGACATTTGTTGGACAGGATGGATAACTGATGTAGAGACGGGAATCTATAATAGCTACAGCATGAGCAATGAATGAAGCCATTGGCGATATGTGGCTGCAGGGTGATGCCACACCTTCTGTCTGCCTTTTTCAGTAACTAAACCAAAAATATAGCTAGAATACCGACAGAGAATCGGAAGAGAAAGAGACCATTTACTATCAGTGAAAGAAATTGAGAATTCTCTCTCTCTCTCTTACACACACCGTATATATATATATATATATATACACACACAGTGGTATGAAA
This sequence comes from Plotosus lineatus, assembly GCA_024760905.1. Classification (NCBI taxonomy): domain Eukaryota; kingdom Metazoa; phylum Chordata; class Actinopteri; order Siluriformes; family Plotosidae; genus Plotosus; species Plotosus lineatus. The sequence goes on from CM045743.1 coordinate 2,848,155, forward strand.
AAGTATCTGAACCTTTTGGAATTTCTCACATTTCTGCATAAAATCACCATCAAATGTGATTTGATCTTTGTCAAAATCACACAGATGAAAAAACAGTGTCTGCTTTAACTAAAACCACCCAAACATTTATAGGTTTTACTATTTTAATGAGGATAGCGTGCAAACAATGACAGAAGGGGAGGAATAAGTAAGTGAACCATCACTTTTAATATTTTGTGGCCCCCCCCTTTGGCAGCAATAACTTCAACCAGACGCTTCCTGTAGCTGCAGATTAGTCTGGCACATCGAACAGGACTACTCTTGGCCCATTTTTCTTCACAAAACTGCTGTAGTTCAGTCAGATTCCTGGGATGCCTGGCATGAATCGCTGTCTTGAGGTCATGCCACAGCATTTCAATGGGGTTCAAGTCTGGACTTTGACTTGGCCACTCCAGAACATGTATTTTGTTCTTCTGAAACCATTCTGAAGTTGATTTACTTCTGTGTTTTGGATCATTGTCTTGTTGCAGCATCCATCCTCTTTTTAGCTTCAACTGTCTGACAGACGGCCTCAGGTTTTCCTGCAAAACATCCCGATAAACTTTTGAATTCATTTTTCCATTAATGATTGCAAGTTGCCCAGGCCCCGAGGCTGCAAAATAGCCCCAAACCATGATGCACCCTCCAGCATGCTTCAAGATGGGGATGAGGTGTGGATGTTGGTGAGCTGTTCCATTTTTTCCCCCCACACATGACGTTGTGTGTTCCTCCCAAACAATTCAACTTTGGTTTCATCAGTCCACAAAATATTTTGCCAAAACTTCTGTGGAATGTCCAAGTGCCTTTTTGCGAACATTAAACGAGCAACAATATTTTTTAGACAGCAGTTGCTTCCTCCATGGAGTCCTCCCATGAACACCATTCTTGACCATTGTTTTACATATAGTTGATGTGTGCACAGAGATATTGGACTGTGCCAGTGATTTCTGTAAGTCTTTAGCAAACACTCTAGGTTTTTTTTACCTCTCTGAGTATTCTGCGCTGAGCACTTGGCGTCATCTTTGGTGGACGGCCACTCCTTGGGAGAGAAGTAACAGTGCCAAACTTTTCCATTTGTAGACAATTTCTCTGACTGTCCATTGATGAACATCCAGACTTTTAGAGATGGTTTTATATCCTTTCCCAGCTTTATACAAATCAACAATTCTTGATCGCAGGACTTCAGACAGCTCTTTTGAGTGAGCCATGGTGCACATCAGACAATGCTTCTCATCAAAACAATTCTTACCAGGTGTGTGTTTTATAGTGGGCAGGGCAGCTTTAAGACACTCATCAGTGATTGGACACACCTGACTTAAATTGTTTGGTAAAAATTGGTTTCAATTGCTCTTTAAGTCTCTTTAGGCAGAGGGTTCAGTTACTTATTCCTTCCCCATTCTGTCATTGTTTGCATGCTGTCCTCATTAAAATATGAAACTCTATAAATGTTTGGGTGAATTTAGTTAAAGCAGACACTGTTTTTTCATCTGTGTGATTTTGACAAAGATCAGATCACATTTGATGGTGATTTTATGCAGAAATGTGAGAAATTCCAAAAGGTTCAGATACTTTTTCATACCACTGTGTGTATATATATATATATATATATATTGCAACAAATCTATATTCTTGTGTACAGTGATGGAACTGGGAAACAAATTGCAAAAGTTATCTCACACCATCAATATATATGTGAAATAAAAAAGAGTACAGCTTTTATATATATTTTTTGGTTACATTACACACATATATATATATATATATATATATATATTAGATCTTACATCTAATAACTGTTCATATGTACTGGTAGCAAAATTGTACCAATTTTATTCGATCAGTCTCTGTAACCATAAAATAAGGTGTTTACTGTCTGTAAAAGTGAGTTTACACGCCATTTCAAGACCTTCTGCAACTGAGGAATGTCTATAATACTCATCAGTAACAACATATTTGATTGTTACACCGTGCTTTAAAAATAGGAAAATATTTTGCTGTGTTCTCTTGGTAAATGTCCAACTGATGAACCATGAGAAACTGATACAGCAAAACTATGGGGTGCTCTGAATGAATGGAGCGATGAGCCAGATATGGACCTATCAGAAAGTGATGACGAGTGCTTTTGTTTTGTGTTCGTGTTGATTGGTTCAACGTGCTATGTGCTAAAATTGCAGTGTTGATTGGCTTGATTTTACTTCCATGTTACAAGGAAATGTTTAAAGTGAAGGAGAAGTAAGGGGTCTTTTTTTAAATGTATGCTGTTTTCTGTTTATTTTCAGATTTCATGTACTGTAAGTAGCTTGATTGATACCACAAAATGGATAACCCAAATACCAGTAAAACTATTTTATTGTTCTGTTATTATTCATGTTTTCCACCTCGATGTAATAAGCACTTACCATTCCACTTTGCTGGTCATGTTTTAATAAACGCCCGACCACTCCAATTTTTTAAGCGCCCTGGTCGCTTATCACGTGGAATACATATATCTTCTTTTCATTTTGCCTGTTTTTCGGCATATGTGGTGCTCTTTCTTGTCATGAAACCAAATTGCTGTTCACAAATGCTGGCATCTGCCCTTAGTCTAGCTTCCACTTGTAACCCATGTAAATACATGGTTACTAATTTTATTGGAAACAAACCCTAATTTCCAACGCTCCCTGAAAGCACTATAGTTTCCTAGTCCCCTTGAATGCATTCATAGGCACGTGCTGCGTGCGCCTGGCTGAGCACAGCAGAGCATGCAGCAGAGTGCTGAGGAGCAGGACGCATACAGAGCCCTCGAAAAGTGACACAAAGCCTTGGATGTGTTTTGTTCTCTCTCAATCGAACCGGGTGGAGAGTGTTTGTTTTCTTGGAAACTCCGACTGGATTTTTAGTGGACCTGAATCTGATCTTGAAGCTGGTTTCGGACACGGATGGCGAGCTAAATCCAGTGAGAACGCTTGGCGGATCCAGAAGCAGTGTGGCCAACTGTTCTCTGGATGCGAGAGTAGATCTACAGACCCAACCACTTCAAATCACAGGATCCCAGATAAGAACAAATAAAAACACCTTTATCCCAAACGGATCACAATCCTGGAAAAGACTCCCGAATTCACACAAATCGAACCTTAGAGACTTAAGCTTATTTTATTTTATTTTTGTTTTGTAAAGAGTGTTCTACAACATTGTTTGCACTGTTTCTTGTGATATTGTTAATTGTAATAAATCTGCCGGCTGTTCAACTTTAATTCTCCACAATTCATTTTACTCCTCTAGAACCTAGTATAATATCTAGCACAGCTATATCAAGCTGGTGTTACATCAAAGTGGCGAGCCAGCCAGGAGGAGTTTTGGCTACATTTTGCCTCTAAATTAATAATTTGGCATACAGTTGGCAGTTTTATGACAGTTTTTGTACAACTTTTCCCACAAAAGAAACATGGATATCATTGAACGTGAAGGTATCAAAGTACCAAATGCTGTATTAATTAGTGGTTTTTCTGGTACTGAGACTGATGAAGAAGTTATTAAGTTTTTATAAAAGTATGGTTCTATTACACGAACAGTGAAACTTACTAGTTCTGACCCTGACTTTAAAAATACAGCCGTAGTTGAGTTTGAGTATGGCACTGCTATTGAGTCAATTCAGGCTGAACTACCATGTCAAAGAGCAACATCTGACCCAAAGGTTGTTCACAAAATTCAGCTCTTATCCCCACTTTATAGTGATAAGTTAACAGCTGATCTGACCAAGTCTTTTCTCTTTGATTTAAAGGGAATTGCCAAAGCAAGCGGAATAGACTATGAGAAATTGTTGCTTGGTGAACTTAACAAACTTCAGGCCTCTGCTGCTGAAAGTGAAAGTATAGCTTCCACTCACGCTACTCCAGTAACTGAAACTTTAACAGGTGATTCTGTTGTGACACAAACAAATAGGGAAACTCTCACAGCTACCTCAAACTCTGATATTCCCAGTTCTCCAATCAACAGCAGACCAACTCCTATTTTAAATCTCGAACACTTGAGCACCCCTGAAGTTCAGAGGGTGATTGTCGAGCACATTGTCAAAAGTGCTGACACGTCCCAGACTTATCTGAACTCTTCCAAGTTCAGGTCGTTCTCTGGAAAATTTCCGTGCCCTAATACGGAAGTAGATTATGACACTTGGCGCAGTCATGTTGAGTTTTATCTTGCCGACTCTCCTGTTTCTGAAAGACAGGTAGTAAGAAAAATTATTGAAAGTCTCTTACCACCAGCCGCCAATATTGTCAAACATTTGGGCCCCTTGTCCAGCCCCAAAGACTTTCTGAGCTTGCTCGACTCTGCATACGGGAACGTAGATGATACTGATGAGCTGTTTGTGAAATTTTTGAGCACAAACCAAAATGCCGGAGAAAAACCTTCAACATACTTGCACCGGCTCCAGACTACATTAAGCAAAGTTGCTAAAGGGGGAGGCGTTACAGTCAGTGATTTTGATCGACAGCTTTTAAAACAGTTCTGTAGGGGGTGCTGGGATGATAACCTAATTGCCAGCCTTCATCTAGAACAAAAGAAATCCAGCCCACCTACCTTTTCTGAACTTCTTTTGTTGCTGCGAACAGAGGAGGATAAACAAGCAGCTAAGTCCACTCGCATGAAGCAGCACTTAGGACTTTCAAAAGTAAAGGTACAGTCCAACCCTTTAAATGTTTATGCAGACACTGAGTTTCAAGCTGCTGCTGCAGACAATTCTAGTAAAACATCTACCAAGAAACTGCAGAAACAAATTGCTCAACTGCAAGAACAGTTAACTTCCTTAAAAGCGTCCATGGAAAAGGCAGTTGAAAAGAAACCTCAGACAAAGTCCCCCAAAGTTGCAAAGAAACAACAGCGGAAAGGGACACAAACACAGAACTCACCGCCGAAAAGTGAAAGCTTTGGCAAAGGTAACAAAAAGCCTCGACCATGGTTCTGCTTTAACTGTGGCGATAGTCCCCTCTAGTGACAGTGACCCAAACCCCAAAGCTGTTGAAGCTAAGCGCAAAGAGCTTAGGTCAAAACAAAAGGCTTGGGAGGACCAATGTAACACTGATTTAAACTAGTTCCTGTTTCAGTTGAGGGACAAACTGGAACTAGTAGCGACACAAGTCCCACTCAGAAACCCCAGCCAAAACAGAGTTGTACGCTAACGAGTAAACACCATTCTAGCTTTCCCAAGGGCTTAATAGGTAAGAAGTGCACTGCTAATATAAACATAGCTGGAGTTAGCTGCAATTCTCTATTAGATTCAGGGTCGCAAGTTACGACTATTTCACACTCCTTTTACCAGAGACACCTGGTTGATTTTCCAATCCAGCCGATCAGTGACCTAGATATTGAGGGTGCAAACGGTCAGGCGGTACCTTATCTAGGCTATGTAGAAGTTCCAGTTGGTTTTCCAAAAGAGTTTATTGAGTCTGAGCCTCAAATTTCTACATTAGCTCTAATAGTACCTGATTTGCGCTCCAGCACAGACTTGCCAGTGTTAATTGGTACAAATGCCCTCGATGTTTTATATGAGGAACATTGTCGAGACACTCCCATTCTACCAGCTGTCTATGGCTATAGTCAGATTTTATAAATCCTCGAGCACAGATACGAAACAAAGAGCACAGGGAAGCTTGGGCTAATGACACTGAGGGGCAACACACCTTATGTTATTCCAGCTCACGAGAAGGTCTGTCTTGAAAGCTGCGCCCACTTAAGTTCGCCACTCACAGACAAACAGGCAGTAGTAGAGCAGCCAATGTCCTCAGCCCTTCCAGGTGGAATCTTTGTTGACTGCTGTCTTATCACAGTGCCAAGTCAAAGTCCTTACAAGCACCCTGTTTGGATAAGAAATGAAACCGATCATGACATTATGCTTCCTGGCAACTGTGTCCTTGCTGAACTGCATGTTGCAAACCAAGTTTTGGAAACTCAAAACCTGTCCAATACCAACTCAGCAGGTTGTTGTCGCTTGTCTGCAGACTCCTCATCACCGAAGGACCAGTTGACTTTTGATTTTGAAAATTCACCTCTGCCTGAGGAGTGGAAAAGTCGCATCACACAGAGTCTGAGTGCTTACAGTGATGTCTTCGCATGCCACGATCTTGACTTTGGCCATGCTACAAGAGTTAAGCATAAAATCAAGCTTAAAGACGAAACACCCATAAAACAGAGATCGAGGCCTATTCACCCAAATGACTACGAAGCTGTTAGGAAACACCTCAAAATGCTTCTCGATGCCGGGGTAATAAGACCATCAGAATCCCCTTTCTCGTCCCCCATTGTTGTAGTTAAGAAAAAGACGGGTGAGGTACGTCTCTGTGTGGACTACCGTAAGGTTAACGTACAAACGGTTAAAGACGCTTACGCATTACCAAATCTTGAAGAGACCTTCTCTGCTCTATCTGGGTCAAACTGGTTCTCCGTCATGGACTTAAAGTCGGGCTACTACCAGATAGAGATGGAGGAGGAAGATAAGGCCAAAACAGCGTTTGTATGCCCCCTAGGGTTTTATGAGTTCAATCGAATGCCTCAGGGAATCACAAATGCTCCCAGCACCTTTCAGAGGTTAATGGAGAGGTGCATGGGAGACATTAATCTTAAGGAGGTGCTCGTCTTCCTAGACGATTTGATTGTTTTCTCAGACTCCCTAGAGCAACACGAACAGAGGCTAAAGCATGTTTTGGACCGTCTTCGTGAATATGGCTTAAAGTTGTCCCCCCAGAAATGTCGCTTTTTTCAGACATCGGTTAAATATTTAGGCCATATTGTTTCGAGAAATGGCGTAGAAACAGATCCTGAAAAAGTAGCAGCCATTAAGACCTGGCCAGTGCCACAAAACTTGAAGCAGCTCAAGTCGTTTTTAGGGTTCACCGGCTACTATCGCCGATTTGTTAAAGATTATTCAAAGATAGTTCGGCCCTTAAACGACCTTACATGTGGCTACCCACCTTATAGAAAAGTCCAGAAACGAACCGACACTTCTAAGTATTTCAACCCTCGAGAACCTTTTGCCGAGAGGTGGACATCTGTCTGTCAGTCAGCCTTTGAATAGATTAAGGAGAAATTAACATCCTCTCCTGTATTGGGCTTTGCAGATCCAAAGCTCCAATATGTTCTGCATACCGACGCCAGCTCTACAGGCCTAGGTGCTGCTCTTTATCAAGAGCAAGGTGGTAAAATGCGCGTCATAGCCTATGACAGTAGGGGGCTGACACCAAGCGAAACCAGATATCCAGCTCATAAGCTATAATTTCTAGCTCTGAAATGGTCCATTGTAGAAAAGTTTCATGATTACCTTTATGGTAATGAATTCACAGTTGTAACGGATAATAATCTGCTTACATACATTCTGACCACTGCAAAGCTTGATGCAGCTAGCTATCGCTGGTTAGCAGCGCTATCCACCTTCAACTTCCAAATCAAATACAGAGCTGGAAAGGCTAACCAGGATGCAGATGGCCTATCACGAAGGCCCCACCAAACACTAGCTGCGGATTATGTGACATTAGAAGAGGAGAACCGAATACAACAACTCACCTCACGTCTTCTCGGATCCCCTCCTCGATGTAGTGATTTATGTCCTGATACTATTGCAGCAGTATGTCACAAGCATTTTCTCAATGAGGATTCACCTCATGTCATTCTTGTTGAGTCCTTGGCTATGAATGCTGATGCAATCCCTGATGTATACAGTGATGCTGAAACATCTGGTCAAGTAACTGTTCCCTTGTTTTCTGCTCATGAGCTTAAAGAACAACAAAGATCTGACCTAAGCATCAATCATGTCATTCAGTTACATGAAGCTGGAGCAGATGTTCCACATAACAACAGAGAACCATTTGAAATAAAACTGATGCTCCGAGAATGGAAACGTCTTGAAATGAATGATGACTTTTTGTTCAGGAGGCGACAGTGTGACCCAGATACAACTTACCAGCTTGTACTCCCTGTCTCACTTAGACCCACTGTTCTTAAGTTACTCCACGATGACATGGGTCATATGGGGTGGGAGAGGACTCATGAACTAGTGAGGGCAAGATTTTATTGGCCTAAGATGGGTCATGACATTGAGACCAAAATAAAGAACTGTGGTCGTTGTGTTCGAAGAAAGTCCTTGCCTGAAAAGGCCGCGCCTTTAGTTAATATTAAAACCACGCGACCAATGGAATTGGTCTGCTGCATGGACTTTCTTTCGATTGAGCCCGATAGTAAGAGTACCAAGGACGTTTTAGTCATCACAGATCATTTTACGAAATATGCGGTGGCCTTGCCCACTCGTGATCAAAAGGCAACCACTGTGGCTAAAAATCTCTGGGAAAACTTTTTGGTTCACTACGGGTTCCCCGAACGCCTCCATAGTGACCAGGGGAGGGATTTTGAGTCACATGTGATTAAGGAACTGTGTGCTATTACTGGCATCAAAAAAGTGAGAACCAGTCCTTATCACCCGAGGGGTAACCCCGTAGAGCGATTCAATCGCACCCTCCTTAGTATGTTAGGTACTCTGAAGGATGACCAAAAAGTTCATTGGCGTGATTTTGTCAAGCCTCTCACACACGCCTACAACTGTTCAAAGAGTGAGGTTACTGGGTTTAGTCCTTATGAGTTGATGTTTGGCCGTAAGCCTAAGCTACCAGTTGACCTTGCCTTTGGGTTGCCCGTTACAGGGGACTCACCTGCATCCCATTCTCAGTATGTGCGCAGTCTAAAGGCTAAACTCGAAGAAAGTTACCAAATTGCCCTTGAAAACTCCAAAAAAGTTGCAGAGCGCAATAAGAGCAGATTTGATAAAAAAGTCAGAGAATCCACTCTTGAAGCAGGAGATAGAGTTTTAGTCAAAAATGTCCGTTTGCGCAATAAACATAAACTTGCCGACAAATGGGAACGCATGGTGTACCGTGGTTGTCAAGAAAATGGAAAATGTTCCTGTGTATGTGGTTCGACCAGAGAGAGGTGATGGTCCAAGTAGAACTCTTCACCGAGACCTTTACTTGCGTGTGGTGACCTCTCAGACATTAAGGATGAAGTTGAGACAAGACCAAAACCTCCACGTAGACGCAAAACTCGACAAAGTCCTTCTGAACCACAGGACACAGATCTGTCAGAATCAGAGGAGGAGTATGAACCCATGCCAGGACAACCTTCAATCGAAACAGAGACATTCATTAAGATTTATGACAATAATCAAGACCAATCAAATGTACAAAACCAGACAACAAACTCGGATATTTCAAATGAACCACTCTCACTCAATAAGGATACCTCCTTGCACCCAAAAGTTTCAGTCGAGACAGACACAGACGAGATGGACAATGAACAGGAAAATCAGAATGAGGCCGAACTACTCAAAGAGGAATCACATTCAGATGTCATGGAAGGAGGAGATGATGAAAACCAAATACAAGGAGGACCAGACGTTAATATTGTGGACACAGAGCAAAATGGTGATGTGATTGACCAACAAACAGAACAGACAATTGAAACAACAAATGAAACTCTCAATGTGAGAAAATCTGAAAGATTAAAGCGAGCCCCAAGACGGTTTCATTACCCTCAATTGGGTCAACCGCTGATATCTTTTGCACAACGGTTCTTGGATAACTTTAACCAAGCCCTAGAGTCATTTAGTAGCTATGAAAACCATCAGATTTATGATGTTTAAACAAACATTTAAGTACATGACGGGACTCATGCTTATTCAAGGGGGGGGGGGAGGGTGTAACCCATGTAAATACATGGTTACTAATTTTATTGGAAACAAACCCTAATTTCCAATGCTCCCTGAAAGCACTATAGTTTCCTAGTCCCCTTGAACGCATCATAGGCACGTGCTGCGTGCGCCTGGCTGAGCACAGCAGAGCGTGCAGCAGAGTGCTGAGGAGCAGGACGCATACAGAGCTTTCGAAAAGCGACAGAAAGCCTTGTATGTGTTTTGTTCTCTCTCAATCGAACCGGGTGGAGAGTGTTTGTTTTCTTGGAAACTCCGACTGGATTTTTAGTGGACCTGGATCTGATCTTGAAGCTGGTTTCGGACACGGATGGCGAGCTAAATCCAATTAGAACTCTTGGCGGATCCAGAAGCAGTGTGGCCAACTGTTCTCTGGATGCGAGAGTAGATCTACAGACCCAACCACTTCAAATCACAGGATCCCAGATAAGAACAAATAAAAACACCTTTATCCCAAACGGATCACAATCCTGGAAAAGACTCCCGAATTCACACAAATCGAACCTTAGAGACTTAAGCTTATTTTATTTTATTTTTGTTTTGTAAAGAGTGTTCTACAACATTGTTTGCACTGTTTCTTGTGATATTGTTAATTGTAATAAATCTGCCGGCTGTTCAACTTTAATTCTCCACAATTCATTTTACTCCTCTAGAACCTAGTATAAAATCTAGCACAGCTATATCAAGCTGGTGTTACACACTATTCTTTCCCATAACTTCATCGTATGGCTCATCAACTTTATCCCTCTGTAGTTGCCACAACTCTGCCCATCTCCCAGGTTCTTAAAAATGGGCACCAGCAAATCTACTGCTACTGGTACCTCTCCTAGACACTTCCATACCTCCAACGGTATGTCATCAGGACCAACTGCCTTTCCACTCTTCATCCTCCCTCAATGCTACCTTTCCACCTTGTCTTCTGAACACACAATATGTTCATCTTTCTCCTCTGCATCATGTCGGCCAGCTCTTTAGTTTTTTCAGTCATAGTTGCAACATTCAAAGTCCCTTCTCTCCATTCTAGATTCAGGCCTTTCCTCTTCTCTCTCTGTCTATGGACACACCTTCCACCTCTCCTTTGACCAACAGTACTCCAATTTCCATCAGCACCCTGTTGGTTAACAGCACTGATGGTGGTTGTTGTTAATCTGGGCATCCACCGATCCAGTATGAAATTCGTTTTGTTCATTCGCATATGAATTTTGGCACACATTTTACACCGGATGCCCTTCCTCTTGCAACCCTCTGCATTTATCCGAGCTTGGGACTGGCGTGAGAATGAACACTGGCTTGTGCCGCCCCTCACGGCTGCATATATACTAGTATATATACACACACACACACACACATATATATATATATATATATGATTTTCTGAGTAGATCCTTCCATAGGAGAGTGCTCAATACTTTTTGGTAGAGCAAATAACAATAAAAAGACAGGACAAAGACTTTCTATTGAAACTCCATTTATCACTACAGATCTGTTTCGAGGGGTGGTGAAACCATCCTCTCTCTTCAGGTGATTTGTGTGTGTGTGTGTGTGTGTGTGTGTGTGTGTGTGTGGTGTGTGTGTGTGTGTGTGTGTGTGTGTGTGTGTGTGTGTGTGTGTGTGTGTGTGTGTGTGTGTGTGTGCATCCAGGTCCTTGGTCAAGGTTGAGACTGAGCACAGTCAAAAGACTCCTGTGAATAGAAAAAAAAAGATGAAGGGACACATTTTGTCTTGTCCAGAAGCCCCCCCCCCATGCTTGAATGCAAGCACCTTGTGGTTGTGCGTCTGCCTGGCCCAGTCCAAAAAGGAGACATGGGACCACCCTCCCATGGACCCACATCCTGTAGGAAGAGCTATAAAAGTCAGGTGTTCTAAGAGTTGTTTGGCAGCTGAAGGCATGGGTTCTGTTGGGGCAATCTTTGGGATATCCTTGGCATATTAACTTTCTGGCAGGGAAGAAGCCTGAGCTGGTGCATGAGGTTGAGTGATACTGAGGAGATATCATCACAGTCATCTCGACGCATAGCTGGACTTTGGAACCACCCATTTTGAGAGGAGCTGGTCCTTATTCCATTCTGGGGTTACACATAGGACACATGGTGAGCATCCTTTATGGCCCTCTTCTCGGTACTTGTATGTTGATGTTCTCCCTGGTTGATGAAAGGGTCACTCAGAATCAGTCCCTTCAAGTTCGAAGCCATGGTTCTCGGCCAGAAAAGGGTGGAATTCACCCCAAGAGGAGGAGTTTAAGTCTCTCAGGGTGTTGTTCATGAATGAAAAGATCAAAAGATGAGACATGAGATTGGCAGGCAAATTGGTGCAGCCTCTGCCATAAGGCGGGGGGGGGGGGGGGGTGCTGTACCAGTCCATTTTTGATGAAACCAGAGCTGAGCCTCAAAGCAAAGCTTCCAATTTACCAGTTGGTCTACATTCCAGCCCTCACCTATGGTTACAGCCTTTAGCTGGTGATTGAAAGAACAAGTTTCCAGATACAAAGTGCTGAAATGAACTTCCTTCACATGGTGGCAAGGCTCTCCCTTAGAAGTAGGGTGAAAACGTTAGCTATCTGGGAGGAGATTGAAGAAAAACTGCTGCTACTCTGCGTTGAGAGGACCCAGCTGTGGTGGCTCAGCCATCTGCATAGAATGCCTCCTGAATGCCTCCCATTAGGACATGTCTGAAACACAACACCAGGGAAGAGTTTCTGTGGGCCTCCTCGGAAGGGCTGGAGGTAGTGCCTGTGGAGAGGGCTGTCTGGAGCTCACTATTAGGCTGCTGCACCCACAATCTGATCCTGGATTAAGTGGATGATGATAATGATGATGATGATGATGATAATGACGATGATGATGGTGATGATGACGATGATGATGATGATGATGATGATGATGATGATGATATTACACAGACTTGCAAGCAGAATTATTTTGCTAATTTCTTGGTCCTTCCTTTTTCGTCTTTCTAAAGTATCTACCTGATAGTTTTTACCTGCTTTGTGGATTTTAACAGATGAGCCAATCTTTCAAATTGATTATTCCTGGGTTCTATGCTTGTGATTGTACTTCTGGTGAGTGGATTGGTGGTGTAACAAGCCACACTAGCCAATGTTGTGCAAAGTTCTACCATGAATATTGTTGAATATTTCAACCCTGTGTTGATAGCTATATTTAGATGCAAACACAATGATAACTTGCAGAACAATCATTTTTCTAATGGTATAGATTCATCTACATTGAGCCAGGATGATTTTTTTTTCATCAGATGTGGATAAGTAACCATTGACCATGTACCTAAAATTTTACAATTTATAGACATCTCTTTTATAACTAATCATGTTACAGACCGGATATTGTTGCTTTTTTGCCCCATGCCAATTTAGTGTTTTATTCAAATTTTAAGAATGTCCTAATTTTTTCTGGAATTCAAGTTGTGTGTGTGTGTGTGTGTGTGTGTGAAGAGTCCTAGTGCTTTGTAAACTATTAACTTGGTAACTTGTGGGCTGTATGTTAGATGAACCATATGTGACATGTGATGCCTTTGCAAGATGGCAGCCAGATGGCTGCCTACACAGCCCATATCTAAATCCACCCCTGCAGGGCTGATTTGCTAAATATTACAAAATTTGAAAAGAAATGTTAATTGACATTTTTATGCCCCTAGTATTACACTGTGGAGGCTCTGTATTTGCAGATGGTGCAGTATTCTTTTTTCTCTATAATATGGTCTATTTAAGTTTATTTAGTAAGGTCATTCATCCAGAATAACTTACAGAAATGAGAGCCATTACTAGAAGTGTCTGCACCCTGTGGTAATATACAGGAGTCATTCGGGGTTACCGCAATGGTCCAATTAAGCCAAGGAAAAATGCTGCTTTGTAGGACATTAGATAACTGAGATGGGTATAAAAAAAGTATTTATTTTTTATTTTTATTTATTTATTTTTTTACTAAAATACTGCACCTATAAATATGTTAATTTCACAATTCTGAAACACCTCTTCTGGTTGGTATCTAAAAAAAAAAATAAATAAATAAATAAATTCTCAGTACATCAAGAATCCCTCTGGTTATGTCCCTGACATTTAAAACTGTCCAGCAGCATACAGCAAATTCCACCTGTTTTTACGTGATGTACAAGTCCAATGTACATTTTATATATACCTTTGTTTTCTTTGGGAAAGTCAGTGTATATCTAAATCATAATAGGGATTCTCAAAGTTATTTAAGGAATTTTGAAAATACTGTAACAGAAACAGGTTTTAAGTGTAGTCGTGGTGTTAATATACATTGAGAGTAGGGACTTTAAATGTTGGAACTATTACAGAAAAAGTTAGAGAGCTGGCTGACATGATGCAGAAAAGGAAGGTGGATATACTGTGTGTTCAGGAGACCAGATGGAAAGGTCTTCTTCTTTTCCTTTTGGCTGTTCCCTTCAGGGGTCACCACAGCAAATGATCCACCTCCATCTCTCCCTATCCTCCGCATCCTCTACTCTGACTCCAACTACCTTCATGTCCGCCTTCACCACATCCATAAATCCATAAATCCATAAATCCATAAACCAGATGGAAAGGTAGCAAGGCTAAAAGCTTAGGAGCAGGGTTTAAGCTGTTTTTTTCATGGTGTGGATGGAAAGTGAAATGGTGTAGGAGTCATCCTGAAGGAGGGGTTTGTCAGGAATGTTCGAGAAGTGACAAGAGTGTCAGACAGAGTGATGAGTCTCAAGTTAGAAATTGAAGCTTTGGTATTAAGGACAGGAACGCAGAAGGACAGATGTTTTGTTTTGCAAAAAGGATGGAAATGGCTGTGGTTAATACTTTCTTCCAGAAGAGACAGGAGCATAGGGTGATTTATAAAAGCAGAGGTAGGAGCACATAGGTAGACTACTTCTTGTGTAGATGTGTTAGGAGTATGTACCTATTGGGGAGGAATGGAAATATACTGTAAACATACTGGAAGAAAGTCACGTGGTGTGACTCAGCAGTGGGAGTCTGTAATTTTCCATAGAGGACTGGAGTTGCGCAATCCAACAGAGGGGAGGAGCAACACAGACATGTTAGGGCTTGTGTGAGCTTGCCTGGGCTTGTTCAACTTGGTTTGGGGAATCTATATTAGGGACCGTGGCCGACTGGCTACAGTCTTTCAGTCTCCTCCTGTCTCTTACAGTGTCCTCCGGGCTCTTCAGGCAATTCATTCAAGGGGGGAAGCCATCCAAGGCCAGCATCCACGGCCACGTACCGCCCACGAGGGATGGCAAGCCTTTCCCTACCAGCACATGCGCCATCACTAAATTTACTCTGCTGCAGGGGCTTGGGGACCCTTGGTTAATTTGCATATGACTTGGGGCTAAGTTGTACATAATGTGAATTTTGTCTTATTTTGTTCATATTATTAAATTATAAATAATTAATGTTGGGGTCTGTTGTGCTTTGCTGGTTTTGCAGGGCAATTTCAATCATCTAATTTCTCCTATCCGTAACAAGTGGGGGCTCGTCTGATAGAACCATTAGACATATGTAACAAAATGATATAATTTGAAGGAAGTAAGTGACTTCATATCAGATTGATGATCTGTGGTATGGGTGAAGTGAGGGAGAATTGCACAGATTGTAAGCCTCACCCTCTTGTCTTGGTCTATCTGAGTCCAGTGGCATGACATAGTTGAGATCGCTGGAGATATGGAGATAGCAGGTCAGGAAGCAGTGGATGGCCAGTAGTGTCCTGTGTGCCCCGGTTGCCCTTCAAAATGCTTTGCTGGGTCCATCTTCTCGGCTGCTGAACCAATTTGATGGTTTCTTTTTCACAATCAGCTGGATTTAGTCTTTGCATGTGTAGGTAAACAGGTCCTACTCTTACTGACTCTCTTGTGGCATGCGCACATGACAGTGGAGACTTGGGGTGGCTGGGACATCTAATCCCATGATAGGTCCGAAAGACCGGCTCACTGCTCTGACCTTAATTTACAAACTGCTCTGGGCAGATATTTTCTTCTTTTCCTTTCGGCTGTTCCCTTCAGGGGTCGCCACATCAAATCAACTTTCACATATAAAATGGAACATTGCTATTCTATTTCACACCTTCCAGCAGTCAGCGAGACATCTGGTTGTCTGGTCGTTTGCGCCATGGCTCAGCTGCAGTTAGGCAACTTCCTAAAAAACAACTTTAGTAAGCAGTTTCAACACTCACACACATACACATATGACATTTAAAAGAGAGAAGCTGTGATCAGTTATATCTACAATTATTCTAACACCTAAGTACTTAAAATCCTCCACCTTACTTATTTCTGCTCCTTGTACCCTCACCATTTCTGTTGGCTCCTTTTCGTTCATACACATGTATTCTGTCTTACTGAGGAAAACCTTCATTCCTCTCCTTTCCAGGGCATACCTCCACCTCTCTAGATTTTCCTGCACTTTTTCTCTGTTCTCACTACAGTTCACAATGTCATCTGCAAATATCACAGTCCATGGGGAATCTTGTCTAACCTCGTCTGTCAGCCTGTCCACCACCATAGCAAACAAGAAGGGCCTCAGAGCTGATCCTTGATGCAGTCCTACCTCCACCTTGAACTCTTCTGTCACACCAACAGCACACCTCACCACTGTCTTACTTCTCTTATACATGTCCTCCACCACTCTATCATACTACTCTGCCACTCCAGACTTCCTCATGCAATACCACAGTTCCTCTCTCGGCAACCCTGTCATATTCTTTCTCCAGATCCACAAAGGCACAATGCAGCTTCCTCTGACCTTCTCTGTACTTCTCTATTAACATCCTCAAGGCAAACACTGCATCTGTGGTGCACTTTCTTGGCATGAAACCAAACTGTTGTTCACAAATGCTGATCTCTGCCCTTAGTTTTGCTGCCACTATTTCCCATAACTTCATCGTATGGCTTATCAATTTTATCCCTCTCTAGTTGTCACAACTCTGCACATCGCCCTTGTTCTTAAAAATGTGCACCATCACACTTCTCCTCAATTCCTCTGGCATCTTCTCACTCTCAAAAACCTTGTTGAATGTTCTAGTCAGGATTCAACTCACAGTATTAGGGACCTTCTAGTTGAGGAAGGACCAAATGACAGCAGCCAGGGTTCGCCAGTGGACCACCAGGAAGAAAGCTTTGTCTTTGAGGAAGACCCTCACCTTATCAGTATAGAGACCGCACTTACTGTACTTGAGGAAGCTCCTCAGCCTATCAGTACAGCAACAGAGAAAACTGCACGTTCTACATCATGAACAGCAACTAGGAAAAACTCACCAGAAAGGAAACAAAGAATCGCCTGGCCCAAGACATCAGACAAGCAAGCCTGGAAAGAGCTAGATGAAGATTTTTTGGATTTTTGAAATTTGAAAAATTTTGGATTCAGCACTGCAAGGTCCTATGGACAGAAAGCTCAAGAGCATGGCAACCTTCACCTATGCGGTAGGAAAGGAGAGGTTTGGCCTGCAAGACAAGAGAGCCCAAAAAATGAAGCAATGCCTAATAGGAGGCAGAAAGAGATAAAGAAACTCAGGAAGGAATTGCGTCACCTCAGAAAGCTATACATAATGTCTCGCGAGTCTGAAAAACGGTCTCTGCCAACTGCGCGATGATCTTAGGGCACGTCTTCTGACTTTGAGGAAGGCTGAGAGAACAAGAGAGAATAGGAAGAAGAAAGCAAAAAGAGCAGCTGAGTTCATTGCCAACCCATTTCAATTCTCTAAGAAACTCCTCAACAAGGAACGATCAGGAAATTTAGAGAGCACTATGGAAGTAATCGAGCAGTACCTCAGGGAAACCCACTCTGATCCAACAAGGAACCAACCCCTGGGTAGCTGTCAAAAGATTGAACCAGTTCCGGTGCCTACAATTCCTCTAGCCGGCCCTGAACCAACCTTAAAAGAAGTACAAGATGTGGTGAACAAGGCAAGATCAGGTTCAGCTCCAGGGCCGAATGGAGTCCCATACAGAGTATATAAGATGTGCCCTGGGCTAGTGAGGAAACTCTGGGCTCTGCTAAAGCTTGTGTTGAGGAAAGGCAAAGTACCAGATTGCTGGAAACAATCAGAAGGAATATTCATCCCGAAAGAAAATAACTCTTAGACAGTTAATCAGTTTAGGATAATATCTCTTCTGAACGTGGAAGGAAAAATACCTAACAGCAAACAAGTATATTGACACTTCAGCATAAAAAAGGTGGAGTTCCTGGGTTCTTGGGATTCATAGAACATACAAGTTGCATCAGCCAGCTCATCAGAGAAGAAAGGGTGAATAATCAAAATCTAACAGTGGTGTGGTTGGACTTGGCCAATGCATATGGCTCTATCCCCATAAGCTAATTGAGGAGGCGCTACATCGCTACCATATTCTTGATCACATCAAGGGAATTATTACCAATTATTTGGATGAGGTGTATTTGCGGTTTTCTGTTGGCGACAAGATGACCCAGTGGCAGAGGAGGTTGGAATAGTTTCCGGTTGCACCATTTTTGTGGTGCTATTCATTATGGGGATGAATTTCATCTAAGAAGCAGGAAGACGAGAAACACAAGCCCCAAGGACAGCTTCGGGAGTGCACTTACCATCTAGCAGGGGATTCATGGATGACATGACTTTAACAATAACAACCCCTGAACAAGCCAAGTGGACATTGGCAGCACTAGAAGAAGCTGTTTCTTGGGCAAGGATGAATTTCAAGGCCAAGAAATCGAGGAGCCTCATTATCAGGAGGGGGCGGGTGAGCCAGAGATTCACTCGACGGCAGGGCCTCGGAACTACTAGCACCCCACGATGGTTCATTGGATCAGGCAGTGCAAAGAGGAAAATGGTCCAAGATGAAGTAAAGTTGAATGAAGAGGAATCACGCAAAACAAGAGCAGCTGAATTGGTGCTGCAGGACAACTACAGAATCCTTTCTAGCTTCCTAGCTTACATGGGTGGAGATTTGGCAATACAAGTCATTCAGATTGAGTTTCCTACTGAGATCGGTGTATGACCTCTTGCTATCAGCGGCTAACTTGCATAGGTGGGGCTTAAGAGAAGATCCAAATGCGCACTCTGCGGCAAAGTAAAAACATTGGAGCATGTGCTGGTATCTTGCAATGTAGCATTGAATCAAGGCCGCTATAGATGGATACATGACAAAGTCGTTAGACAGAGAAAGGAGAAAGAAGAGAAGACCTCAAAAAACAAGAAAATGTATCAACTTCGTCAAAGAGGGGGAGGCTAGAGAATCTATAGTGGCACAACCAACATCATCAGTGTTTGATGAGTCAGAGCAGGGGGAAATGATAGTTGACCTGGGCCAGAGGCTGGTCTTTCCAGAGGTAGTCCAGACTACTCTGAGGACTGATATCATCATTTGGTGTGCAAAGAACGAGAGGACTGTAATCGTCAAACTCATGGTACCCTGGGAAACAAGATGTGAGGAAGTGTTCGAGCGCAAGAAAGCCAAGTACACTGAGTTGGTTGAACAGTGCCAGCAACGAGGTTGGAAGTGTTGGCTTTTTCCAGTAGAAGTAGGAGCTTGAGGATTCGCTGTGCAGTCCTTATGTCCAACTGTCAAGGGCAGGGACAGGAAGATAACTATAAAAGCAGTATGCCAAGCAGCTGAAAGATCATCGAGCTGGCTGTGGCTCAAGAGAGAGGAGAAAAGCTGGAAGCTATTAGCTGACACGTAGTGGTGAGACGTCATTACTGCGGACCCGCCACCCTGAGAGTGTCCCGGGTTTAAAGGGTCGAAACACTCGTTGACGGGTGGTCCCCGGCCGAAGAAACCAGCTGAGTTAGCAGCAGTTGCTGTTTATGGTACACTCAGAAAATCTACTGCTACCTCATCCTCTTCAATGCCCTCCTCACTTCACCCTTACTAAATCTTTGATACTTCCTGGTCCTCAACAGTCACCTCTTCTACTATTTTTTCTCTCTCATTTTCCTCATTCATCAGCTCTTCAAAGTACTCTTTCCATCTTCACAGCACACTTCTGTCATCAGTCAATACATCTACCTCTGTCCTTCAACTCTCTAACTTGCTGCACATCCTCCCCATCTTTATTTCTCTGCTGTGCCACCCTGTATAAATCATTTTCTCCCTCTTTACTGTCCAACAAGTCATCATACACCCTCTGTTTGGCCTTTGACACCGCTACTTTCACCTTACGCTGTGTCTCCCTGTAGTCCTGTTTACTCTCTTCAGTCCTTTTAATGTCCCACTTCTTAGCTAACCTCTTCTTTTGTACATATTCATGCACTTCCTCATTCCACCACCAAGTCTCCTTATCTACTCACCTTCCAGTTGACACATCGAGTATTCTCGTACCTGTCTCCCAGATCACATTAGCTGTAGTTGCCCAGTCATCTGGAAGCATTTTCTTACCACACAAAGCCTGTTTCATCTCCTCCCTGAAGACAACCCGACACTTTCTTTTTCAGCTTCCACCACTTTGTCTTCTGCTCTGCCTTTGCCTTCTTCACCTTCAGCGTCATACTACACACCACCATCCTGTGCTGTTTGGCAACACTTTCACCCACTGTTACTTTGCAGTCACTGACTTCCTTCAAATTACATCGCCTTCACAAGATGTAGTCTACCTGTGTGCTCTATCTCCACTTTTATATGTCACCCTATGCTCCTGTCTTTTCTGGAAAAAGTATTCACCACAGCCCATTCCATCATTTTTGCAAAATCTATCAACATCTGTCCTTCTGCGCTCCTGTCCTTGATACCAAAGCTTCAATTTCTAATTTGAGACACATCACTCTGTCTGTCACCCTTTTCACTTCTCAAACATTTCTGACAAATCCCTTGATACCAAACCTGCCCATCACTTCCTCATCCCCTTTGTTTCTTGCACCAACATGTCCATTGAAGTCTGCTTCATTGACCACTCTTTCGCCTCTGGGGGTAATCTGCATCACTTCATCTAACTCAATCCAGAATCTCTCCTTTTCTTCTCGCTCACATCGTGCCTGTGGGGCATAAGCACTAACAACATTGAATATCATGTCTTCAAGTTCTAACTTGAGACTCATCACTGTCTGACACTCTTTTCACTTCTAGAATATTCCTGACAAACTCATCCTTCAAGATGACTCCTACTCCATTTCTCTTCTCATCCACACCATGAAAAAACTGCTTAAACCCTGCTCCTAAGCTTCTAGCCTTGCTACCTTTCCACCTGGTCTCCTGAACACACAGTATGTCCACCTTCCTCCTCTGCATCATGTCAGCCAGCTCTTTACCTTTTCCTGTCATATTTCCAACATTTAAAGTCCCTACTTTCAATCCTAGACTCATGCCTTTCCTCTT
Source organism: Plotosus lineatus (assembly GCA_024760905.1). NCBI lineage: Eukaryota > Metazoa > Chordata > Actinopteri > Siluriformes > Plotosidae > Plotosus > Plotosus lineatus. The sequence continues at coordinate 2,869,183 of CM045743.1, forward strand.
CTCCCCCTGCCTACGGACACGCCTCTCTTTCTTCGACGTCTTCGACCAACAGTTGTCCAATTTCCACCAGCACCCTGTTAGTTTACAGCAATGATGGTGGTCCTTGTTTACCCGTGCCTCGACCGATCCGGTATGAAATTCTTTGTTTTGACTTGTATATTTTATTCAGCACTGGTTTTATGCTGGATCCCATTCCTGACACAACCCTCTGCATTTATCTGGGCTTTGGACTGGCATGAGGGTGGACACTGGCTTGTGCCCCCCCCCACCCCTTCACTGCTGTATTCCTCCTGCAGATACTCTGAGGAGCTCTTATTGGTTATCCCTGGAGTACTTTAAAAACACCCCTAAGAGCAATTTGGAACAGCCAATCAGTTTACTGAGCATATTTCTGGACTGTGTAAGGGAATCAGAGTACCCAGAGGACACTCATGCAAGCATGGGGAGAACATGCAGCCTCCAAACAGCACAGGCTGGGAATCAAGCCCAGGCCGGGAATCAAGCCCAGGCCAGGAATCAAGCCCAGGCCGGGAATCAAGCCGTGAGGCGGACATGCTAACCGCTACAGCACATTGCTGCCACATAGTATAATAAAGTATTATAGGATCTGATTAAATATAAAATTAAAAATAAACTCAGGATTTTAAATTTTTTCAAATTTGAAACAAATAAAGTGATTTTTTTTTTAAATATTTAAGCTTCTGCCCTGTTTCATTGTCCCTGTTTGAATATAATTAAATGTGTGATATTCACTTTGTCAAATTCTTTGTACAGAAAGTTAAATTTACCCCATGCCTTACCTCTTCTATTAAAACCTGAATTCTAATAATGTTGAGATGATTTTTTTTTTTTTTTTTTTTTTTAATGATTATAATCCATGTGCCGATGTGGAGCCTAATGCATACCACTCACTCATTCACTGGCTGAACCACTTGGTCCATTTAGTCCTGCAGCCAGCGCTATGCGAAGGTCAGCTATACACTATAAACTTTATGCTGTGAAATTCTTGTGGTTGCAGATGCGCAAACCAGTATGTCATCCAAGTATTTGAATATTTATCACTGATATAATATGTAATGAAAATTGTTGTATTAAAAAGTAACTTAAATGAAAAGTAGATGCATATCTTTCATGGCCTCACATTTTGGCCTTTGAGGCTGTGCTTGTGGTCTACAGTTTTTGACTTGTGCTTTATTCACCGTTATCAGTTTCAGACAACACCGGTCTGAATGTGGCTGTGTCCTGATGTGTGTCAAAACTGCAACAAGCAGAAAAGTAATATTTTCTAACTACTCCAGAGATAATAAATAATGACACTTCAAAATCACTTGGATATACATTTCAAGAAAACATGCTGCTTCGTCTGAGAGAAGTGGTCGCTTTGCTTTTGGTAATATTGAGGCGACAACACAGATATAATGCCTGAGATAAAATAATAATAATGAAATTTTTTGCAGTCTACATTACAACAGCTGCAAGTACATGTGAACTCTCCATGTAGTTAATAATTTTGAGTGGTTAACATCTATATAAACTGACAATAAAATGCAGTTAACACAGAGCAGAATATAAACACAAGTAATTTTGTATTTTAAGTTTTATTAAAAATATAAAATAGAAATATAAACTCTGTACGTATTGAATGAGCACCGAACACTGAGATGGACAACACGTACACAGAGAATGGAATAAACGACAGTTTATTGTGGGAGAAACGACAATATCAGTAATTGAAGGACAGGTGTTTGAAGGTATTTTGTCCAACTTCATGTATTCTGTGATGTTATGACCCATCTGACCCAGTTCCTATTTGGGATCGTGTATACAAGCTTCACACTCAAGGCACTGTTACATATGCCAAATAGATTCGATCCCGGACAAGCCCCCAATTTTGTTAAGTATGCCAAATGGATTCTACCAGATGAGCCCCCAATTTTATGTATGGAATTTAAAAGTAAATTTCTCCGTGAAGCCAGGCAAGCATGACAGAGCACGACATAAACTATATACAGTTTAATAATATAAACAGGCCAAGGCAAAATACTACTTCCAGTTTTTAAAGCCCAAACAAAATACAAATTAAGCAAAGGGTCCCATAGTCACCAAGCACCTGCAGCAAGATGAATTTAGAAGCTGCGCACCCGCTGGCGGGGAAAGGCTTGTAATCCTGCATTAGACAGAAACAAATGATTGAAATCCTTGTGTCAGCTGTGGGTGAATGGGGATGAAGTCCCGAACGACGAAACTCGGGTGAAGTTTCCATGATCAGTCTTGGATGAGATGAGCCGCTGCGATGAGTTTCCTTGGAGGATCTGCACGCCAAAGACACCCGAAGAGGCTGCACGAGACGTGAAGAGGCTGGAGCCAGTCGGCACCAGATCCTTAATATAACCCCCCTAAAGTTCTGGAAAGTTCCATTCTCGAAGTTTCTGAATCATCTGACCCGCCAACAGGTCCATCTCGAAGTTTCCAGACCCCCTCACAGCTGAGTCATACCATGTGACACTACTTACAGCACACTCTAAATCTAATTATGTACACCATTTACACAGTCACATTTATATACATGTCCCTAGCAGTACCATGAGGTATTACAGACAGAAAATAATAATGTCATCCTATGGTCCCCATGTATTTTGTCAGTAATAATAGGTGACTTCAATTTCTCAACCAGTTGCTGATGAATGTCACATTGCCAAAATTATTATTGTTACATATGAGAAAACAGCAATTATATATATATATATATATATATATATATATATATATATATATATATATATATATACATACACACCAAAACAAAAATAAAAGGACAGGACAAAGACTTTCTATTGAAACTCCATTTATCACTACAGATCTGTTTCGAGGGGTGGTGAAACCATCCTCTCTCTTCAGGTGATTATAGAAGAATATTCTTTCATATATATATATATATGTATATATATATATATATATATATATATATATATATATATATATATAATGGTTTATTACGAGCCCTTTTAAGGGAAAACTTCTGTAAGTAAGTGTTAAATATTGTGAAACAATATTTCATTCAATAATTTTAATTGGTGCAGTGGTTAGCACATCCACCTCACGGCATGAAAATCCTGGGTTCGATTCCCAGCTTGCACGTTTTTGTGTAGAGTTTGTTTGCATGTTCTCCTGGTGCTTGAGTGGTTTCTTCCACGTACTCCGGTTTCCTCCCACAGTCCAAAAGCAGTAGCAGTAACAGTAGGTTAATTGGCTCCTAGGCGTGACTGTAAGTATAAATGGTTGTGTGAGGGTTGGCCTATGATTGTCTAGTGAACTGTCCAGGGTGTACCCCAGAGATGGGTGCCAGCCTTCCTGTGGCCTGAATAAGGATTAAGTAGTTCAGTAAATGAAATAATGTTACTTTAGATTTCCACACACTCCCACTCGGAGATGCCTGATGTGCTTTGTTGAAAGCTGTCCTCAAATGTCTTCATGTGCTGTTCACTATCAGATCCTGAAATGTAATGGGATGCTATGGATTGCATTCCAATTAACTGTGTACAGAACAAATGCGTACTATTAACCTCCCTGTCTATAAACCAGAACAAACATTTACTCAGTGCTACCGTTCTACCTGTTATATTCAGTTGTCATACGTTTTTTTTTCTTTTTGTTTTTTTTTTAATTTTATTTCTGTTTATAAGGTGTGATCTGGGTATTTGGAAAGGTTTCAGTTTTATAAATTAGCTTTAATTGTCCGTAATTCATTAGACAATCCCTCATTTTTTATCAGACTATCCAATATGTTATATTGCATAAAAGCCAAAGAGAAGATTTATGGATGTGGTGAAGGAGGACATGAAGGTAGTTGGTGTAAAAGAAGCTGCAGAGGATAGCATGAGATGGAGGCAGATGATTTGCTGTGGCGACCCCTGAAGGGAACAGCCGAAAGGAGAAGAAGAAGAAGAAGAAGTTATAGTGTATTAAAGCATTTGAATGTGTCATTCTCTTCACAGTACAACAGAAAGTCACATAACTATGTTTGTTGTGTACACGATTGTTTTTTGCCCTTTTTCTTTTTCCTTGTTGTTCTCTCTTTTCTTCAGAGCAAACACGACTCTTTGCAGTAACTAATTAGCTGAAAGTACGATGGACTTGTACTGTTAAAACTTTCGTGGGAAAATATTCCATTGATTTTTTTTTCTTTTTTCGCAGTAAGAATCAAAAGCAGGGCCAGATTCTTTGTGCACTCAGTCAGGGGATTAAAAACAGCAGGGGGAAGAGAGGTAGGGTGTCCTCACAATCCTAACAGAAAGCGCCAGACTCTGAGTTTTTCATCATTGTTGACTTTTTCCATCTGAGATTATTAAATGTTCCTGAGAGGTTTCACTGAGCATAGGCTGTGTGTTGAATGTTAAATTAACAATCACTGCAAAAACATTTTAATTGTTTACAGCGGAGCATCATTTCACAACTACACATTTACAGTGATACGGCATACGATTAAAACTACAAGCACTATTCATAATAATAATAATAATATAATAATAATAATAATAATAATAATAATAATAATAATAATAATTCTGCCCTCCTCAAAGGCCAGCCATGGCTCTCGCTGTCTGTTGTGAGAGGTTAATGTGAAAGAATCATTGCTGACTTTTGTAAAGAGGAGCTGCATAGGCATTTCCAGAGTTTATATTGTTTACGGCCCAATCTATTCTCTCACTGCACAGCAGATACACAGGCTTTGAGCAGACAGATAAAAACACTGCTCTGTCTCTTCACTATTAATTCACCTGTTCTCCTATTCAACTTCTCATTGTTTTACAGTATAAAAGAGACATTTTGTCCAATTTAGTGAGCTACTGCACTAACAATAAAACGAGTATCGGCCAAAAGGACGTGCAGAGGAAAGATACTTCAAACAGTGATTGAGCTGTGACGACAGCTCGTGCTGTAGTGAGGTGGGGAAATAGTTGTGACACAGAATCATCAAAAAATATTTTGACTTCAAGGTTTTTTTTTTTTTTTAATTATTTAACACATCTTTTGCCATTCATACTCTGAGCAGCTTAATCTTAATTTAGGTCGTAAGGAGGCTGGCGCCCATCTCAGCCCACTCTGGGCAAGGGCCATTCAGGACAGCTTGGCAGACCATCACAGGGCCAATACTCACACAACCAATCATACTCTTGCTAACACTCAGGGGTGATTTGGAACAGACAGTTAACCTACTCTACGTGTCTTTGGACTGTGGGAGGAAACCCGGGCAAACACGGGGAGAACATGCAAACTCCACACAGAAACATCTGAGCTGGGGCTCAAACCCAGGACCTTGTTGCTGTGAGCCAGATGTGCTAACCACTACACCACTGTTCCACACATTTTGGCTTAAAAACCATAGAGTAGCCAACTTAAAGGCCAGTGCAAAGTGCAGGGTTTGGCCCAATGGCTGCCAAGTGAATAGCCTGGGTGTAGTGGTTAGCATGTCTGACTTACAGCAACAGGTGCTGGTTTAGACGTTACTGTTTGAGGTTTGCATGGTCTCCTCATGTTTGTGTTGGTTTTCCCTGGTTACTCTAGTTTCCTTCCACAGTACAAATGGATGCACATTACCAATTTGCAGGGAGTTTGGAGTGTGAGTGGTGGTGGGGTGTGGGTGGGTGTGCGTGTATGTGTGTGTGTGTGTGTGTGTGTGTGTGTGTGTGTGTGCACTCCCTTTTATCCAGTCTTGGCCTCAGTGTGACACTTATAAGATTAATTATTTCAGGAAATGACTGAGTGAGTGAGTAAATTAAAAAAGTGTACACGAACACACACACACACACACACACACACACACACACACACACACACACACACACACACACACACATGCAGGTGTTCATGCTTGGAGTCACATTTACTTTTTTCTGAAAAAAAAATAATAGAAAGGATAAAATTGTTCAGAAAGACAGTCTGAACACTGTTAATGTTGTGAATGATTATTATTGGTGGTCAGGATTTTTATGGAATATCTACATTGTTGCACAGAGGGCCATTTTTGTATCATACCTGCATTTCAGCCCTGCGATGGAAAAGTGAGCTGTCCAGGGTGGATTCTAAATTCAATAGACTAATGCTTGCCAACAAGACCAGAAATGGACATGCATCACCTTAACCCCAAGTACTTATCACACCCCACAATGCACCACATTCTCTCTGATCCTCAAACACTCGTTTCTCACTGGTTTCTCCTATCAAGAAACAAGGACAAACTCTTCTCTGTCCTGCCACCGGGCTGGTGGCATTAAGTTGTAGCCTTCAAGACAGCTGAGCCACTGAGTGTCTTCAAAGAACAGGAGGAAACCTACCTTTCTTCAAAAGTACTTCCCTAATATTATGGTTATGTGATAAAGACGTGGAATAAACATCATCAATGTCATTGAAATCACGGCAGAAATACCATGAATTAAACATAATTTTGCAAGCTGAAGTCACATGGTCATCATGCTACTAATTAACAATAAATGATGACATCATTTCTATCAGCATCAGGGCCATTGCACAACCAGTTTATCAGATCTTCAGTGACCAGTACCTAACCATTCTTCACTTCACTTATCCCTTAACATCCACAGATGTCATTGGGGCGTCTTCATGGCGAGATTTGGGTTGATGGCGGCGCCCATGCCTCTCCAGGTCGTAGAAACACGCTGACAGCTTTGCAGCCTATTCTTTACGAAAGTCAGCAATGGTTCTTTTATGTGCCTCTCACCAAAGACAGTGACAGACATGGCCTGCCTTTGATAACCCAGTTAGCTGCACTGGGGGTACCCCACCATTATGTGACCAATTACTGTATAACGTTTCTAACCACTTTACAACCAACAAACAATTCTGCTAGTGATTAGTTTTCAGCCACATTTTGATCCTTCCACTTTTCACTTTCTAGTATCTTCAATTGGCTTTTTCTACATGTTTTCCTTGTGGTTTATTCATGTATATGGCCAGATAATTTTCACAAAAATGCATTAACCCTGAGAAGAAATCCATATTGCCCAATATTGGCATGCAGTTAAATGTAATGTTCTAGTTGGTTATAGCAAAGGGTGCTGTACGGAAGTTATTACAATGCTCCTTGTACAAAGTATTGCATTTAACCTCACAGTCCAACTACATTTGAATAAAGTAAACCTTTCAAAAATAAAGCAACTCTTTATAATTAACAAGTAAACAGTTAAAACGACTGACAACCCAGAAAAGTATTTTCTATATTGGTGCTATAAAAAGTTCTATAGTAAAAAAGTTCTATAGTAACATTGTGAAACATTACCAGCAACTACATTTTCATGAAAAATGGGGATTTTGATTGAATCAGAATCTGTTTCATTTATTAAGTTTGTCATCATCATTCCAATCTTCTTCCCCTTCTTCCGGGGTCGGGTCCTGGGGCAGCAACCTAAGCAATGAGGTCCAGATGTCCCTCTCCCCAGCCTTCCATTCCCATACAAGCTGAGAGACATTGTTCCTCCAGTGTGTTCTAGGTCGACCCTGGGGTCTCCTCCAGGTTGGACATGCTCGAAACACCAGAAATAAAAATAAAAATAGAAATAGACCTAGAAATAAAATTTATGAACATAATTGGTGACAAAGAACAGCCATGGTGGACTCCAACCCTCACCAGAAACGAATTCGACCTGTTGTTACCAATATGGACCAAACTCAGGTCTCGTGATTTAGTGATCAAATGGCCCATAACAACGGCTCCGGAATGCCGTACTCCCAGAGCACACCCCATAACATATTCCAAGGGACAGGGTCAAAAGCCTTCTTCAAACCGACAAAACACATGTGGACAGATTTGTGCAAACTCCCACACCCCCTTCAAGATCCTGTGGAGCGTATAGAGCTTATCAAAAGTGCTACGGCCAGGATGAAAACCACATTGTTCCTCTTAAATCCAAGGCGTGACTATCGGTCTAATCCTCCTCTCCAGGACCCCTGCATAGACTTTCCCAGGTAGGCCAAGGAGTGTGATTCCCTGATAATTGGAACACACCCTCCGGCCCCCCTTTTTAAAAAGTGGGACTACCACCCTGGTTTGCCAATCGATAGGTACAGTCCCTGATGACCATGCGATGTTGCAGAGGCATGTCAACAAACACAATCCTATAGCATCCAGAGCCCTGAGATATTCAGGGCAGATCTCATTTACCATCGGAGTCCGACCACCAAGGAGCCCTTTGACTACTTCATTGACCTTCACCCCAGTGATGGTCAGACTCCTGCCCAAACTCCCAAGGTCTTTCTCCTCCACGAAGGGCATTTTGGTGGGATTGAGGAGGTCCTCAAAATATTCCTTCCACCTCTCGAAAACATCCCCAGTTCTATTGTAAACAGTGTTTGTGGAGAACTGCTTCCCCTTGTTAAGGCGTCGGTAGGTCAAGAACCTTTTTGAAGCCAAATGATAATCACTCTCCAGGCCCTCAATGAACTCTTCCCATGCCCAAGATTTTGCATCTGCGACAGCTTCGGCTACAGCACGTTTGGCTTGCCAGTACCTATCTGCTGCCTTGGGAGTCCCACAAGCCAATAAGACCCAATAGGCCTCCTTTTTCAGCTGGACAGCCCCCATCACCACAGGTGTCCACCACCAGATTTGGGTGTTACTGCCACAACAAGCACTGAAAACCTTCTGGCCACAGCTATGGGCTGTAGCCTCACAAATGGACGCACGGAACATGGTCAATTCGGATTCCATGTCACCTGCCTCCTCCGGAATGTGGTTGTAATTTTGCCGGAGATGGGAGTTAAAAGGCTTTCAGCCAGGAGATTCTGCCAAACATTTCCAGTAGACCCTAATTACATGCTTTGGCCTGCCAGTTCTGGAAGGCAGATTCCTCTGCCATCGAAGCCAGCTTACCACCAGCTGTTGATCGGTTGACAGCTCAGCTACCCTCTTCATTCGAGTGTCCAGAACATGTGGCTGCAAGTCCGGTGACACGACTACAAAGTCCTGGTGCCAAGTGCACTTCTGGGCACCCTTATTGTTCATGATAGACAAACTGTGACGAGCACAGAAGATTAACAACAAAATGTGATTTGAGTTCAGACTGGAGAGGCTGTACCTACCAATCACACCCTTCCAGGTCACACTATCATTTCCCCCATCGCCATTGACGTCTCCCAAGACAACGAGTGAGTCTCCCGAGGGAACGTTCTCCAACACACCCACTAAAGACTCCAAGAAGGGTGGGTACTCTGAGCTGTCATTTGTTGCATAAGCATGAATAACAGTCAGGAACCCCCCCCCACACACACACCCAAAGATGGAGAGAAGCTACTCTTTCATCAACAGAGGAGAACCACGTCGTTTGGGTACTGAGACGGGGGGGCAACATGGGTGCCCACAGCGGCTTACTGCTTCTCCCCATAAGCAACTCCAGAATGGAATAAGGTACAGCCTCTCTCGAGATGGGTGGTTCCAAACTCTGTGTTGAGGTAAACCCAACTATATATAGTCGGTATCTCTCTACCTCATGCACCAGCTCAGGCTCCCAACTCACATTGCACCCGATCCCTATTGCCCCTACCACAGGTGGTGGGTCAATCTGAGGCCAGACCCATGTCTCCATTTTGGGCTGAGCCCGGCAGGGGCTCCATCGGCAGAAGCCTGACCACCAGGCGCTCACCTTCAAGCCTCTCCCCAAGGCCTAGCTCCAGGGGAGGACCCCGTGTCCCATGTCCGGGCAAGGGAAACTTTTTTTTTGTTGCGTAGAGGTCTTCTGAACTGCACTTTGTCTGCACCGTCACCCAGAATCTGTTTGCCTTGGGTAACCCTACCAGGGACATTATGCCCCTGACAACATAGATCCTACGATCATTAGGTCACGCAAACCCTTCCACCATGATAAGCTGACGATTCAAGGAGGGGCTAAGTTTGTGTAAACAAAGAATTTGACTCCAGTAAACTTTACTTACTGTGGAGACAAACATTTAGGTTAGGCTTATTCAAAACCGAATGCAAATAAGGATAAATATAAAGTGAAAAAAAAAGTGTAAGGAATATGTAAACGTTAAAAAAAAAAAAAAAAAAAAAAAAAAAAAAAGTGATGTAATATAAAACTTCAATACAGTGAAAAAATGTGATTGTGACTGGGAACAAACCAGTGTTTCTCTTGGAAGACATGGATGGAGCTGGTGATGAAGGTCCTGTGGGTGTTCCTCAATCAATGGGTTTGGTTCCTGTGTATCTTCAGAGTCAGAAGCTAGTTTAATATTCCAAATCATTACTTAATTGGAACCGGAATACCACCCTGTTCTTTTTTGTTTAACAGCTGTGAAACTCCTAAACAATGAGAATATCATTCACAGAAAATTATCCACATTTTTGGAATTAAATCAGTTCAGTTTCTGTCTGATCTGAATATAATGCAGCTATTAAAAATTAAACTTGTCAGGTAGTGTATTATAAATGTGGCTCTAAAATGACAAAATTCAATAGCAAGCTCAATACAGAAATTCAAGACTTTTTTTTATTTTATATGAAGTTGAAGGAACTCACCGTCTCACTATATAACCATTACATTTTGAGGGGAAGCATTTTCCTGTCTCAGCACCAACCTTTTTTTTTACTTAGAGCATCATGAAGTATTTGCATCGGTATCCTTCTAGTGCCTTTGGAAAATATACATTTCTCTTCAATATAAAAATGATTCCTTTTATATTTTCTTTATACTGCATATTTTATGGTCTGTATTTGGGGCAGACTTTGAATGTGGCAGTTCTTCTAATCACATTTCTCTCCAGCGTTGCAGGCTCCAGCGGAGGGGCATGGCTGACCTACGCAGGCTGATTGCAGTGTGCACGCCTGATCCTATTCCCAAATCTACTAATCTATAAAGACAACTAGCACGTTCACCTCGGTGCAAGACGATTGCCTCGCATCACGTCTCTGCTTCCCTGTGTTCTCTTTGGCTCCTGGTCCCAGCTCTGCGCTCAACCAGTTACTTGCACCTTAGTTCATTGTGCTTAATGTTTATTGTGTTTCTCTTCATCACCAGTAGTTACCATGATTGCCTCCTGCATAAGTGCTTCCCCTTTGAGTAATAAATTGGCTCTGTGTCATCTCACACTGCCTGCTGCATTTCTAGGTCCGGCTGAAAGTTCACTACTTAACAGAATTTTCTGGCGACAAGGACCCAGCAGAGACAGAGCAGCTTAAGTAGGCGTTGTTCAGCCAAGGACTCATGTTGGGTCAGCACAATTCAACCCTGCATCGGGTTTTGGACAGCCACCAACAATTGACCACCAGCTTTGCTCAGCTCGGTAGAAGGATGGACACCATTGCTACCCAACTCACCACCCAGACCCTGTCAACTGACCCGTTGCTCTCTGTACCGGCAGCATCAACAGCCAAGACATGCCAAGAGTTGCTCATCCCTATGCCAGGCAGGTAATCAGGCATAATTGGCACATTTGCTCAGTTCTTCCACCAGTGCTCACTTGTCTTCAGTCAGCAGTCGCACACCAGGAACCAAGCCAAGAAGGCATTTGTTATGAGCCTGCTTACGGATCAAGCCTCGTCTTGGGTACTAACAGTTGCCACCCATACCCTGGAATTATGCTCACACTATGACTGATTCTTTCTGGAAATGAAAATAATTTTTGATCACCCGAGAAAGGGGGGTGGGGGCAGCCACCTGTAACAGATCAAACAAGGCTCTCAGTCAGTATCAGAATATGCAATAGCCTTCTGGATCCCTGCCAAAGAAAGCGGCTGGAATGACCCTGCCCTCAGAGGAGCATCTGTCAAAGGACTAACCGAAAAGCTCAAAGACGAGCTAGCTACGCGGGATGCTCGAGGACCTGATTGCACTCGCTATCCGGATGGCCAAATAGACTGAGAGAGAGAGAGAGGGGGAAAGATCCCGAGATGAACAGGATGGTCACATCGCCCCATCTCCGAGCATTTCAATGATGTCAAACACAGCTCCTCCCACTTCATCCCAATCTCCCTCAGACACCTTCTTGCCGGCCTGAGGGGACCACCATGAGCCCATGCAGCTTGGCCAAACCAAGCTGACGCCGGAGAAAAGACAACACCGACTGAACAACTGTTTCTGCATTTACTGCACCAAGAGGGGGCATTAACTCACCCATTGTTCAGTGGTGCCGGGATTGCCAACAGGCAGGAGGGCAGAGGTGAGCTCAGCCTCCTCATCTCCCGGGAAGTGCATCCAGAGCAAGGGTAACCTACACTTCACACGATGGACACACCCAGTTAGCGTATTCACCGATTCAGGTGCAGATGACAATTTTATCGACATGAAGCTGGTTAGGCTCTTTCAGCTTCCAGTGTATGAGCTTGAAAACCCTAAAGGGGTGGTAGCCATAGACGGTAGACTCATTGATCATGTTATGCAGAAGACGGAACCTGTCAAGCTCAGCCTATCGGGCAAGCACCATAAGTACAGTCAACCCTCTATTTACAAAATGAATCCATTTCATTTCTTTTTTTCGTAACCTGGGGTTTCCGTAAGTAGAGGTGCATTTTACATGTAAAATGTATGATTCGTTCCAAGGCTCCCAAGACCACCCCATAAACCCTTTAAAAATGATGAATGTACACCAATTTTGTATGAAATATGTATGAAATATGTGCTAAAAGTAAAAGAAAATTATTTAAGTTTTTTTTTAAATCTCTCAAACGACCCATGCGATGCTTTAAAGTCCGGGGTGGAGGGGCATGGCTGACCTATGCGGGCTGATTTCAGTGCGCACATCTGTTCTCACTCCCTAATCTACTACTCTATAAAGACAACCAGCGCAGTCTCCTCGGTGCCAGAAGATTGTTTTTCATTACGTTTCTGCTTCCCTGTGTTCTCTCTGGCTCCTGGTTTCACCTCCGCGCTCAACCAGTTACCCACACCTTAGTTCCCAGTGTTTAATGTTTATTGTGTTTCTCTTCATCACAGTAGTTACTGTGTAAGTAGTTCTGCTTGAGTGCTCTGTGACATCTCATACTGCCTCCTGCATTTCTGGGTCCGGCCTAAAGTTCATGAAGTACCAGCAGAAGCTTACACATGCATATTAAGTTCATTAATCCAGTAAACAACACAGAAACCTTAAATTAAATTAATTTAGTAATTTTATAGATTATATGATTTCAAAGACCACAGCAAGCAGCCAGAAAGTGTAAGCCTACATGACCCCAAAATATCATGTACTATGTTGATAGAGATGTACTTACAGAGGGATCTTTTTTTTTCTTTCAGTTGGACTCTAGAATCTTCACGCATCGTATTGCAGTCGGACTCCCTTTATTTGTTCTGAAAATTAAAGGATATACATGAACAGGAAATCTATAACTTGAGCATAGTATAAACCAATATTATAAACGGTTATGTACCACATACCATTTCAATCTCCAAATAGTCTTTATAAACTGTCCAGTAGTTTAAATGTGTAACACTTCTACATATAATCAATATTATGCATTGTTATTGTCTTGTTTGTTGTGTGTCTGGAGTGGAGAAGAGATTTTTCATCCACTTAATTACGTTAATCTCGTTTCATTATTTATATGTCTATAGCCTGGTTATTGCTTGAACACGTTTTGCTAAATATATGGTGGTATATTTATTTAAAGCTGTACATTATACAGTAAACATATATGCATTTTTCACTCATAAATATTATCATAGCAAATTTAGCTTTGTATCCGTATGAATGCAAGGATGGATGGAAACATGGGCCTATCTCCAGATCTTCATGCTTGGTGGTCCAGTTTTCATGGGCCAGTTTATTTTTTCCGGTCAAAGGTTTTCTTGGTAATTATTGATGTTGTCTTCACTACAGCAACTTCATTGCAAACCATGTACTGTCGTGGCTGTTTTTGCGAATGGATACATCAGACTTGAACAAAGGATTCTAACAGCACGCGTGAAGGCACATCCAGTTCTTTCACAACTTTTCATTTGATAAAACTTAAGTTTAATGACTCGTTCGGCCAATAGCTGTGCACAGAATGCATACCTTCTGTAAGATTTACGTAATGATAACCTGAAACAGAGAAGGATTACAGAGGGAGATGAATTAAGCAGACGAATCATAATCATATCTCCCATGCGACCTGAATCGGCTGGGTCCGGCCCGCAAATTGATTTCAAAACCCGCTGACCCAGCACCACAGTGAAAAACCGCCTGTGAGAGGTGGTCCAAAAATTACAGTTCTCACAATAATTTCACAGAGCTTTTTCATCACAATGACTACTATCATGAAATAAAGACAGCAGTCCCTTTGATGTTAGCTGATTTTTAATCTGGTATGTTTGTGTCACACAGTTTGATACGTTAGTGTGCCTGAGATCCAAAGTTAGGAGTCAACCAGAAATGTGTTTTTAAAACCTGTATCTGCAGAAATGCACTGCTCTGTTTACCTTAATTTCAACACATTCAATTTCTGTAATAATGCAGCCATGATGGGGATGGGGGAAGAGGGGGGGGGCACAAACCAGTGTCTCTCCCTCATGCCGGTCCCAAGCCGGAATAAATGCAGAGGGTTGCGTCAGGAAGGGCATCCGGCATAAAACAAATGCCAAATAAAATATGCGAATCACAAGAAAGAAAATTTCATACTGGATCGGTCGAGTCCCGGGTTAACAATGACCGCCATCAGTGCTGTTAACCAACAGGGTGCTGGTGGAAATTGGACTACTGTTGGTCGAGGACGTCAAAGAAGGAGAGGCGGGAGGCGTGTCTGCAGGCAGAGAGAGAAGAGGAAAGGCATGAGTCTAGGACTGAAAGTAGGGACTTTGAATGTTGGAACTATGGCAGGAAAAGGTAGAGCGCTGGCTGACATGATGCAGAGGAGGAAGGTGGACAAACTGTGTGTTCAGGAGACCAGGAGGAAAGGTAGCAAGGCTAGAAGCTTAGGAGCAGGGTTTAAGCTGTTTTATCATGGTGTGGATGGGAAGAGAAATGGAGTAGGAGTCATCTTGAAGGAGAAGTTTGTCAGGAATGTTCTAGAAGTGATGAGAGTGTCAGCGAAGGCATGATGTTCAGTGTTGTTAGTGCTTATGCCCCACAGGCAGGATGTGAGCGAGAAGAGAAGAAGAGATTCTGGAGTGAGTTAGATGAAGTGATGCAGAATACCCCCAGAGGTGAAAGAGTGGTCATTTGGGCAGACTTCAAAATAAGTGGGACATTGAGAGGACCAAAGAGAGTAAACAGAAGTACAGGGAGACACAGTGTAAGGCGAAGGTGGTGGCGTCAAAGGCCAAACAGAGGGCGTATGATGACTTGTTTGCTCAGTTGGAAAGTAAAGAGGGAGAAAATGATTTTTACAGATTAGCACAGCAGAGAAATAGAGATGGGAAGGATGTGCAGCAAGTTAGAGTGATTAAGGACAGAGAGGGAAATGTATTGACTGATGACAGAATGTGCTGGGAGGATGGAAAGAGTACCTTGAAGAGCTGATGAATGAGGGAAATGAGAGAGAAAAAAGAGTAGAAGAGGTGATTGTTGAGGACCAGGAAGTAGCAAAGATTAGTAACGGTGAAGTGAGGAGGGCATTGAAGAAGATGAAGAATGGAAAGGCAGTTGGTCCTGATGACATACCGGTGGCGGTATGGAAGTTTCTGGGGGAGGTAGCAGTAGATTTCCCGACAAGAACATTCAACAAGGTCTTAGAGAGTGAGAGGATGCCAGTGGAATGGACGTGAAGTGCGCTGGTGCACATGTTTAAGAACAAGGGAGACTTGCAGAGCTGTGGCAACTACAGAGGGATAAAGTTGATGAGCCATATGATGAAGTTATGGGAAATAGTGGCAGCAAAACTAAGGGCAGAGGTCAGCATTTGTGAACAACAGTTTGGTTTCATGCCAAGAAAGAGCACCACAGACGCAGTGTTTGCCTCGAAGATGTTAAAAGAGAAGTACAGAGAAGGTTAGATGGAGCTGCATTGTGCCTTTGTGGATCTGGAGAAAGCATATGACAGGGTGCCGAGAGAGGAACTGTGGTATTGCATGAGGAAGTGTGGAGTGGCAGAGAAGTATGTTGGAGTGGTGCAGGACATGTATGAGAGATGTAAGACAGTGGTGAGGTGTGCTGTCAGTGTGACAGAAGAGTCCAAGGTGGAGGTGGGACTGCATCAAGGGTCAGCTCTGAGCCCCTTCTTGTTTGCTATGGTGATGGACATGCTGACAGACGAGGTTAGACAAGATTCCCCATGGACTATGATGTTTTCAGATGACATTGTTATCTGTAGTGAGAGCAGAGCACAAGTGCAGGAAAATCTAGAGAGGTGGAGGTATGCCCTGGAAAGGAGGGGAATGAAGATTAGCCTCAGTAAGACAGAATACATGTGTATTAATGACAAGAACCCAAGAGGAACGGTGATGCTACAGGGAGCAGAGATATGGAAGGTGGAAGATTTTAAGTACTTCGGCTCAACAATCCAGAGCAATGGAGAGTGTGGAAAAGAGGTGAAGAAGCGCGTGCAGGCAGGTTGGAATGGATGGAGAAAAGTGTCCGGTGTAATGTGTGATAGGAGAGTATCGGCAGGAATGAAGGGAAAAGTGTACAAGACGGTGATGAGGCCAGCAATGTTGTATGGTTTAGAGACAGTGGCCCTGGGGAAAAGACAGGAGTCAGAGTTGGAGGTAGCAGAGATGAAAATGTTGAGGTTCTCTTTGGGAGTAACGAGGATGGATAGGATCAGAAATGAGTACATCAGAGGGACAGCACATGTTAGATGTTTTGGAGACAAAGTCAGAGAGGCTAGATTGAGATGGTTTGGACATGTACAGAGGAGGGATAGTGAGTATATTGGTCGTAGGATGCTGAGGTTGGAACTACCAGGCAAAAGGCCCAGAGGAAGACCAAAGAGAAGATTTATGGATGCGGTGAAGGTGGACATGAAGGTCGTTGGAGTACGAGTAGAAGATGCAGAGGATAGAGAGAGATGGAGGCAGATCATTTGCTGTGGCGACCCCTGAAGGGAACAGCCAAAAGGAAAAGAAGTTTATATACAGTAAGAATATCAGAGGACCTAAAGTGTTGCCCTGTATGATATCGCAGATAATTGTTTTCATAGATGATTGAAATTTTTCAAAAGACATATTGTTGTCTGTTTGTCAGGTAACTGGGAAACCACTGAAGTGGAGTGCCCCGTATGCCATACTTTTCAAGTTTGCCAAAAAGTATAGTATGATTTTCTGTATCGAAAGCCTTAGCAAAGTCAAGAAATATCCCACAAGAAATTAACTTATTGTCAATAAGATAAGATAAAGCTTTAATTAATCTCACAAGGGAAAAATTTACTGTTACAGGCTCTTGAAGTACCATCAGTAGGAGGTGCAAAATAGCTCAGAAAGGTGTAACATCATTGAGTCATAATTAGAACAGAACAACAAAAAAAAAGACAAAAAATATATATACGAGTATATGTAAAAATAAAAAGGACAGAACAAAGACTTTCTATTGAAACTTCATTTTCACTATAGATGTGTTTCGAGGGGCGGTGAAACCATTCTCTCGCTTCAGGTGATTATAGAGGAAATATATACTAGTATATATTTTCATACCACTGTATATATATATATATATATATATTTATATATATATAGTGGTATGAAAAAGTATCTGAACCTTTTGGAATGTCTCACATTTCTTCATAAAATCACCATCAAATGTGATCTGATCTTTGTCAAAATCACACAGATGAAAAAACAGTGTCTGCTTCAACTAAAACCACCCAAACATGTATAGCTTTTCATATTTTAATGAGGATAGCATGCAAACAATGACAGAAGGGGGAGGAATAAGTAACTGAACCCTAACATTTAATATTTTGCCCCTCTTTTGGCAGCAATAACTTCAACTTTTCCTTTTGCAATAACTACAACGCTTCCTATAGCTACAGATCAGTATAGCACATTGATCAGGACTAATCTTGGCCCATTTTTCTTTACAAAACTGCTGTAGTTCATTCCGATTCCTGGGATGCCTGGCATGAATCGCGGTCTTGAGGTCATGCCACAGCATCTCAATGGGGTTCAAGTCTGGACTTTGACTTGGCCACTCCAGAACGTGCATTTTGTTCTTCTGAAACCATTCTGAAATTGATTTACTTCTGCGTTTTGGATCATTGTCTTGTTGCAGCATCCATCCTCTTTTTAGCTTCAATCGTCTGACAGACAGCCTCAGGTTTTCCTGCAAAACATCCTGATAAACTTTTGAATTCATTTTTCCATTCATGATTGCAAGTTGTCCAGGCCCAGAAGCAGCAAGACAGCCCCAAACCATGATGCACCCTCCACCATGCTTCACGGTGGGGATGAGATGTTGATGTTGGTGAGCTGTTCCATTGTTCCTCCACGCATGACGTTGTGTGTTCCTCCCAGACAATTCAACTTTGGTTTCATCAGTCCACAAAATATTTTTCCAAACCTTCTGTGGAGTGTCCAAGTGCCTTTTTATGAACATTAAACGAGTAACAATGTTTTTTTAGACAGCAGTGGCTTCCTCCTTGGAGTCCTCCCATGAACACCATTCTTGGCTGTTGTTTTACATATAGTTGATGTGTGCACAGAGATATTGGACTGTGCCAGTGATTTCTGTAAGTCTTTAGCAAACACTCTAGGGTTTTTTTTTTACCTCTCCGAGTATTCTGCTCTGAACTCTTGGCATCATCTTTGGTGGACGGCCACTCCTTGGGAGAGAAGTAACAGTGCCAAACTGTCTCCATTTGTAGACAACTTCTCTGACTTTCGATCGATGAACATCCAGACTTTTAGAGATGGTTTTGTATCCTTTCCCAGCTTTATCCAAATCAACAATTCTTGATCGCAGGTCTTCAGACAGCTCTTTTGAGCGAGCCATGATGCACATCAGACAATGCTTCTCATCAAGACAATTCTTACCAGGTGTGTGTTTTATAGTGGGCAGGGCAGCTTTAAGACACTCATCAGTGATTGGGCACACACCTGACTTAAATTGTTTGGTAAAAATTGGTTTCAATTGCTCTTTAAGTCTCCTTAGGCAGAGGGTTCAGTTACTTATTCCTCCCCCTTCTGTCATTGTTTGCATGCTATCCTCATTAAAATATGAAAAGCTATACATGTTTGGGTGGTTTTAGTTAAAGCAGACACTGTTTTTTCATCTGTGTGATTTTGACAAAGATCAGATCACATTTGATGGTGATTTTATGCACAAATGTGAGACATTCCAAAAGGTTCAGATACTTTTTCATATCACTGTTTTATATATATATATATATATATATATATATATATATATATATATATATATATATATATATATAGGATTTTCTGAGTAGATCCTTCCTATATATATATATATATATATATATATATATATATATATATATATATATATATATATATATATATATATACATGTATATGTATCTTGAGGGCAGAGTAGATGGAATGATATGGTTCACAGTCACAGTGGGGTAGATGTGGTTGATTAAAGTGGTTTATTGCACGGGGTTTTTTATTGCACAGTACCGGTTAATTCCCAGACATTCACAAAGTCGCGTTGTACAGTCTGACAGCAGTGGGGATATAAAGACCTGCGGTAGCGTTCCTTCCTGCACTGAGGATGTCTCAGTCGTCCACTGAAGGAGCTGCTCAGCTTCTCTACTGTCTGGTGCAGTGGGTGAGCGCTGTTGTCTATGATGGATGTGAGCTTGGCTACCATGCTCCTCTCACCCACCTCCTTCACAGAGTCCAGTAGGCAGGCCAGGGCAGAGCTGGCCCTCCTGACCAGCTTGTTCAATTTCTTTCTGTCCCGCTCTGTGCTGCCCGGGGCCCAGCAGACAGCAGTGTAGAGGATTGCAGAGGCTACCACAGAGTCATAAAATGTCCTGAGCAGAGGTCTGCATACGCCGAAGGACTTAAGTCTCCTCAGAAGGTTGAGGTGACTCTGGCCCTTCATGTACAGGGTGTTAGTGTTGTGAGACCAGTCCAGTTTATTGTTGAGGTGAACGCCCAGGTACTTGAAACCGTCCACTGTCTCAATGCCCTGTCCCTGGATGTTCACCAGTGAGTGTGTTGGTGTGTTTCTCCTGAAGTCGACCACCATCTCCTTCGTCTTACTAGTGCTCAAGCACAGGTGGTTGTGCTCACACCAGTCCACAAATTTGACGATGACCGAGCAGTACTCCAGCTCATTCCCTCTGACACACAGCCCACGATGGCAGAGTCGTCAGAGAACTGCAGCTGTCCATGTTATAGATGAAGTCTGAGGCATAGATGGTGAAGAGGAAAGGTGAGAGGATGGTTCCCTGGGGTGCTCCCGTGCTGCAGACTACCACCTTTGACTCACAGCCACGCAGCCGCAGGTACTGTGGACGGTCAGTGAGGTAATTGATGATCCAGGCAGCAAGATGTCCGTCCACTCCCATGTCCTCCAGCTTCCCCCGCAGAAGCGCTGGAATGATGGTGTTGAAGGCGCTGGAGAAGTCAAAGAATATGACCCTCACAGTGCTACCGGCGATCTCCAGGTGGGTGAGTGCCCGCTGCAGAAAGTAGATGACGACGTCTTCGACCCCGATGTTGGGCCTGTAGGCGAACTGCAGCAGGTCTAGGGTGGGGCTCACCACAGAGCAGAGGTGGTCGAGGAGGAGCCTGTCCATGGTCTTCATGAGGTGGGAGGTCAGGGCAACAGGTCTGTACTGGGTCGGTTCCTTGGCTTGAGCTGTTTTAAGAACCAGGACGACACAGGAGGTCTTCCGCAGGACAGAAACCTTCTTCAGGCTGAGGCTCAGGTTGTAGAGTTGGCAAAGGACCTCACAGGGCTGGTCTGCACAGGTCCTCAGCAGCCTGGGACTGATGCCGTCTGGTCCTGCAGATTTCCTCTGATTCAGTCGCCTCAACTGTCTCCTCACCTGGTCCGAGGTGAGGGAGATGGGGGACTGTGGTGGGCAGCAGAAGGAGGAGGATGTGTCTGTGGGGCTGCTGCAGTCAGGTGAAGTTGGCTTGGGGAGGGGGGACGAGTCCACTGGTCTGGAAACGTGTGAGGGGGTGGGGGGGGGTCAAACCTGTTGAAGTACCAGTTTAATTCATCCGTCCAGCGCTGGTCACCATCAGTTGTCCCTCTGACACTCTGCCCAAATCTAGACGTAGTTTTTAGTCCTCTCCAGATGTCCCACACGTTGTTCTGAGCCAGCTTCTCCTCCATCTTCTTCCCATAATCCTTCTTGGCCCTCCTGATCCTCCACTGGTGCTCACGCTGGACCCTCTTCTGCTTCTTTCTACCCCCCCGAGACGAAAGCCCTCTTCTTCTGCTTCAGGAGGACTTTAAGCTCAGGGGTGGTTGTTGGAGAAGCACCGTACCCTCCGTGCTGGCACAGTGCTGTCCACGCAGAAGTTCATGTAATCAGTGATACAGTGTGCGAGGCCGTCGATGTCATCACCAAAGGAGTCACAGAGCATGCTTCAGTCTGTGGTCTGGAAACAGTTCCTAAGCCTCTGATTGGTCTCTTCGGTCCCTCACTTTCACAGACCTCTTCTGCGCAAGTTCCTTTCGCACCCTGGGTGTGTATTGGGGGAACAGGTAGACAAGGTTGTGATCTGAGTGTCCCAGTGAGGGGAGGGGGGAGGTGTAAGCGTCCTTCACATTTGCATAGAGCAAGTCCAGCATTTTATTGCATGTCAATGCATGCTTCAAATTATCTGTGATCTGTTATCTGTGATACCTTCCTTTTCTAAAACCAAATTGAAATTCACTTGAAATGTTTGTCTATATAATTGATTAATTGCTTGTGTACTAGTTTCTCAAATATTTGAGTTAAGCAATTAGGGTCACAGGGAGGCTGGTACCCATCTCAGCCAACTCCAGGTGCAGTACTCACTGAACAGCGCACCAGGCCATCACAGGGCCAACTGTCACACAACCATTCATTCTCATATTCACACCTAAGGGTGATTTGAAACAGCCAGTTAACCTACTGTGCATGTTTTTGGACTGTGGGAGGAAAGTGGAGTGCCAGGAAGAAACCCACACAAACACGGGGAGAACATGCAAACTCCACACAGAAACACCCGAGCTGGGAATTGAACCCATGGCCTCTTGCTGTGAGGAGGACATGCTGACACTATGTCATCAACCCATTCCTCTGTTTACAGGTGGGAATAAGCACATCTTCACAAACTATGGACCTGTTCACCTGCTTCCACAATTCACCAAAATTTTAGAAAAACCCTCCAATAATAGATTTGACACACATTCTTAGAAAAGCACAAATTACTCACAGACAGTCAATATGGATTCAGAGGCAACAGATTGACATTAGTAGTCATAATAGAATCAATTGAGGACATCATAAATGCCACAGTAACAACAACAAAAAAAATGTAGTAGCAAATTAAGTATCTGTTGATATTAAAAAGGCATCTGATACAAATGACCACGGCATATTACATAAACTAGAGCGATGTGGTGTCAGATGAATGGTTTAAAATAGGATGAAAATTAATTTAAATAAGAGACAGCAGTTTGTGAAGTTGGGTAATTCTTGTTCAGAATGTCTGGACATTGCTTTTCGTGTTCCTCAGGGGTCAGCACTGGGGTCAAAATTATTTATAATGTATATAAATGACACATGCAAGATTTCCAAGTTAATAAAATTAGTGCTGTTTCAGTTGATAGACATTCTTTATTTCAGGAGAAATTTTAAAGTAACTACTACATGTTGTCACTGAATAAATGAGCAAATTATAGATGTTTCAATATGAATAAATTATCTTTAATTTTGAGCAAAAAATAATGCGTTTGAGTAGTTAGAGAATGAACATATATATATATACAGATAAAAATGGCATTGAAATTCCATTGAAATTGAAATTGAAAGAGTTCAAGAAAATAAATTTCTTGGGGTAATTATAGATGATAGAATCAACTGGAAATCACACATTCACTATATACACATATATCCATCTCGGTTTTAAAAAATGCAAAGCAGGTTCTGAATCATAAGTCACTCTACATTCTATACTGTTCACCAGTTTTACCATATTTCAATTAGTGTGTGGAGGTCTGGGAAAATAATTTTTAAAAAGTGTGTTACATTCATTATTAATTATCCAGAAAAGAGCAATACAAATTATTCATAACGACGAGTTCCGTCAACACTCATTATTTCGGAAGTCAAAATTATTAAAATTCATAGATCTTTTCAAATATAAAACAGTGCAAATAATGTTCAAAGCCAATTTAATATATTACTGAAGAATATTCAGCACAGTATTCAGGAACAGAGAGGGAGGGAACACTTTTAAGGGGGAATTCTTTTTTTAAATGTAATAGGGTGCACACAAAAATAAAAAGGTTTTATATATCAATCATCACGTGAAATTATGGATCATTATGAATGTGGACCTAAAGAAACGTCCAGGCAGTAAACAGTTTACAATGAAAAATAAAGAAATAATTTTCATGGGTTGCAGAAATGAGGGAGGCGGTGGGTGGGGGGGATTAATAGCTCAGAGAGGTGATGTTTCCAACTTTCTGTACTGTTAAACAGGGATTATTTTACCAGCTCTATCTCACAGTGGTTCCCTTGCATAAAATATGTGCTGGATAAAGCATAGATTTTCTGCCAAACCTCACATTAGTGACCTTTACTAATGACAACTACTAGATCAGCTGCAGTCCACAGAGTCCATTTGTTGTCACAAAATCTACAATTTTTTCTGAGCAGTTTGTTTAGAGTTTAGAGCTTTAAGATCTATTTTAATCAGAGCTGGGATCTTCCAGTTTCTCTTAGCTAGATGGTTTGGGAATAATTGTCTCGCATTTTTCCTCCAAAACTGAGGGATACCGTATGTCGGAAATCTTTCCATGAGTTTCTGAGATTTGCTTCTGGATTCAGGCGTCAGCAGAAATGGTTTCTTAAAGCGATATTGTCGTCTTTGTTTGATCCCACAGGTGGTTGAAAGCAGGAAACTCACACTTCTCACTCTGCTCTGTACTTTCTAAACTGATAAAAGTTTAATGATAAGACCCAATAATAAGTATACTGTCGATGCAGAAGTGGTCTATTTTGCTACAGTCCACCCAGGGACCTCCATTTATCAAGATGTATATCTTTGTGTTTAAATAATGTACCACTGCTGGTTAGATACACAGCACAGTTACCATTATCACAAGAAACATTGTCAAAGAAGTGTTTTCCGATTACTCCAAGCCAGCAACTGTTATCAGATGGTGGACACATTGAAGTCACTAAGAATAAGCATTATATCATATAGTATAAGTATCATATAGGGTAAGTCATCAGATGTGTTAGAAAGATAGTGGTAGAACTCATCTTTAGAATAATCAAATACATCTTCAACAGAAGCATAAGTCACAACAAGAAGATGGAGATGTGTTTGCTGTGGAGAAAGGCAGTGATGATTTTAAATAAATATATATATATATATATATATATATATATATATATATATATATATATATATATATATATATATATATATATATATATATATATATATATGGAAATAGGGTTGTATAATATAGAAAAGTCCACAGTATGTGGACTTAAATGACATGGTTTTGTGTGTGTTGCCCTGCAATAGTCTGGTGAGAAATTCAGATTCATTTATGTGCATCTCAACATGTTGGGTGAGATAGGCTCATCGTGACC
The DNA here is from genome assembly GCA_024760905.1 of Plotosus lineatus. Lineage (NCBI taxonomy): Eukaryota > Metazoa > Chordata > Actinopteri > Siluriformes > Plotosidae > Plotosus > Plotosus lineatus. The sequence continues at coordinate 2,893,826 of CM045743.1, forward strand.
CTAATAGGTCTGAGCTAATAAAATTATTTAAAAAAAAAAAAATACGATAAATACTATTCTAGGTGGGATACAGTGTTTATGGGTGGGGGTCATAAAACTACTGTCCTGCCCAAGCTGACAAAACAGGATACAAAATAGATGCATGAACCATTTGGTAACACTTTCTTGGGATAACATCTTGGTTACAAAACTTACGAGAAAACTTTGTGCTTTTCCTCAAATCTGAATACATTAAAAGATATCCAACACAGAAAAAGAAATCACTGCAATGCTGAAAACCTCTTTCAATATATACATATATATATATATATATAGATAGATATATATATATATATATATATATATATATATACATATATATATATATATATAGATAGATAGATAGATAGATGTATGCCAAAATCATCAGTATTAAAACAACAAAAGACCTGAAATATTTCAGTTGGTGTGCAATGAATCTAAAATATATGAAAGTTTATTTTTTTATCAGTACATTACAGAAAATCATGAACTAATCACAATATGCTAATTTTTTATACAGTTTGCAGTGTTCCTCAGAGCCTGTGAGCCATGGGTACCACTCATAGTTAATGGACTGAAAGTGGCGGACAAATCCTTTTCCCGGTTGTGACAGGCTTGCTAGCTTTGGAGTTGCCTGACCTTTCTTAATGATGTCCAGCTTTTCTTGAAAAGGCTGTCTTGAAAATCCATTTCTTCTCCTCCTTCAGCCATTGTGAGTTGACAAAACCGCTATTAAATCAACACAACAATATATTTACTTGTGTAGCTCGCTACAGATGCAGTTTGCTAGCTCTGGCTAGTACACTCTCCCTCAATCATGAGGTGTGAAAATTCTGACGTTTCCGTACGCCTGCTAGAAGGCCTTGGTGTCGCCAACTCTAAATCTGATTGGTTAAAGCAAGTTTTCCAGACACTTATTTTATGCTACAAGGCCCGCAGAACTGATGAAGGCCTCCAGGTAGATTCTGACCCTGGCAACAAATAATGGCTGAAATGCGATTTGTTAAATGTTTAAATATGAAAACACACATCTGGAAGCAGTGCAACCAGTGGTGGGCCGTCACGGCCTGCAAGGCCTTTTCTGCTGGCCTAAAAAATATCTGAATCACAGACTGTCTTCCTTTCGGCTTTTTCCCCTCTTACTCAGGAGTCGCCACAGTGAATCATCTGATTCGCACGTTTGATTTGGCAGAGGTTTTTACGTCGGATGCCCTTCCTGTCACAACCCTTTTTTAGCAAGGGACAGAAACATGCTGACGGATTTGCAGCTACTCTTTACGGAAGTCAGCAATGGTTCTTTTACATGCCTCTCACCATAGACAGTGAGAGACATGGCCCGTCTTTGGTAACCCAGTTAGCTGCACTGGGGGGCCCAGTGACAACCTTGTGGAGAGTGGGACTTGAACCCCCAACCTTTGGATCAGTGATCCAGCACCCGATACCACTAGACCACCACTGCGTCACGGCGGCAAGGCCTTCTCTGCTGGCCTAAAAAATGTCTGAATCACAGACTGATGTTAATTATATTTTGTCCATGAATACTTATTAAATAATTCCGAATTGTCTGTCAGCTTCCTTTTCTTTTCCATTGGTTGTGCTACTTTCAGATGTGTGTTTTCATATCAAGATCAAAAATGAGAAAACTGGTGCCGGTCAAAAGCAGTAAACAGACAACACAGAAATGTAGAAAACAAACCTTAGAAGGAACGAGGCTAAAACACCAGAATACCAAAGACACCTCATAACTGACTGGCCACCTGCAAGCTCTCAAGATCAAATTAGCAAGGATTTGTTCCAACTTCCCAGCAACCCTGAAGGAGAAGTGATAGAAATTGATTGATGGACAGTGGGGGACAAATAAGTATAACAGCACAAAATGTTGTAATGATCTTATAAATAATATTAAAAAAAAACCAAAACAAAACAAAAAAAAACAAAACGGATTAAGGAGGTACAGTGGCATAGTGGTTAAAACATCTGCCTTATAGAAAAAAAGGTCCTGGACTTGATTCCCAGGCTTGCCACACAAAAAGAGAGAGGACTAGTATTTGTGGAATTTGCACGTTCTGTGTCCAGTGTCCGAGTCCAAAGACATGCACATTAGAATAACCGGCTGGTACAAACTGCTCATAGGTGTAAATATTAATTGTTGGGAGTATATGTTTGTTTGCCCTGAAACGGTCTGCAGAGCGTTTCAGGGTGTACCCCGCCCTTGTCTGAAGTTGGCTGGGATGATTTCCAGCTTTCCCATGAGGCCAATAAAGAATAAAACATCTAAGAATTAAAAACAAACAAACAAACAAACAAACACATAAATAAAGAAGATGAGGTTAATGAACTAATTTGCTAACTTGTACTTTTTTTTTTTTTTTTTTTTTTTTTTTTTTTTTTTTTAATTCTGTGTTGTCAGATTTGTGGATGTAAATTATGGACGAAGCCGCAAGTGTACCATGATAAAATCAAAATAATACATGGTATAATCACTCAGTAACTCCTCATACTCATTTGCCAAACAGCTTATTTATACAAGGTCATGGAAAGGCTGGAGTCTATCTCACCCAAGACCGAGTAAGGCCGGGGTGCATACTGAACACTTTTTTGGCCATCACAGGGCAATGTACACAGCAATTCAAACCCAAACCTGGGGCAATTATCCTAATGTACATGTTGTTGGATTGTGTGAGGAAAGCAGAGTACCCAGAGAACACCCACACAAGCACAAGGAGAACATGCCAGCTTCACACATAAACCTTTCGTCCCAGAAACTCGAACCCAGGACTTTCTTGTTATGAGGGAGACATGCTGACCTCTACACCAATGTGCTATGATGGTACAGTGGTATGTTTCTGGAAATAATTTCTTTCTGTCTCTCTTTCTTGATGGTCTGGTTTGGGTTTTGGGCAGAACAAAATAGAGTCTGCAGCAGGCATATAATGAGAAGTTCTACCTTGTGTTTCTTCTTTTTTCCCCCCTGAACTGAATGTAGAGGTATTGAACAGACCAGCCGATTTCGCTTGAGAGTGGTAAATGTATGAGATAGTGAATTTTTATACAATCTAACACCAAATCATTTTCTCTCTGTGTTTTCTCTCTATCCGTCACCAACTGTCTGCATTTCTGTAGATTATGCATCATTCTGTTTTTGGCTGTATGACGAGCCATACATTGTCTACTGCATTGATTTTCTTGTTTTGTCTCTTTTTCCCCTCTTGCTTCCGTCCTGGAATCATTCTGTCTTGCTCCTTCTCTCTTTATCTTCCTTTTTCTTGTCTCACTCGCTCTCTGGAGGTAGCATGCTGAGAAGCAATCTTCTTCAGCAGGTGATTGCTTGGTGAATATTTATAAAGAGAGCAGACAACAGAAGAGAGAGGTGGAAGGTAGAAATGGGAAAAAAAAGAAAATGACCACATCACATCATTTACAACCTCAGGAATTTTTCTACCATATAAAGTACAATTCCTCACACATAAATTCAGGAAAAAAGTAAAATATTTAGGCGGTGGGAAGATATACTAACTTTAAGGATATTTATCCATTAGAACTGTTCTCAAGGCATTTTATATCATTTATTCCTGAGCCCTGTGCTTGCACTCTGTTCAGTTTAATTACATCCCTCAAGATAACACATCAATTAAACCAAAGAGTTTTGCAACGCCAGCCATGTGCTGAATTACCCCAATAAATAGCCATTAAACATGCATAATTGACAATTAGTGCAGTGGTGGGGGTACGATTATGGCATTTTCGTGACCTGGCATTGATTTCTTCCATTAGCAATGCTGGCATGAAATATGGCCTGTCATGATGCATAAAAATGGCCATGGTTCCAGATAATAGAATTAAAAAGAAAACAGTAGGAGAGACAGAAAGTAAAAATTGCCCACAGCGAATGCTCTGAGAATGCAGTAGAAGTGTGGAGAATAAGGTTTTAGATATTTTCTTTCCTATCATCATGATTTTGATTTCTTCAAATAGTAGGTTTGTAATTGTTTTATTCTGTTTGCATTGTATTGGTGGTATAGTGGTCCGCCTCACATCAAGAAGGTTCTGGGCTTAAGACTCTTGTCTGGGCATTTCTGTGTGGAGGTTGCATGTTCTCCCTGTACTCCTCGGGGTTCTTTGGTTCCTTCCACAGTCTAAAAACATGCATCATACACTAATTGGCTGTTCCAAATTGCTCCTGAGTGTAAGTATGAAGGATTGTGTGTGTGCGTGTGTGTGTGCGTGTGTGTGTGTTGGCTCTGTGATAATTTAGGGAGCTGTTCAGGGTGTATCCCGTCTTCACTCAGTGTCAGCTGAGATGGGCTCCACCCTCCCAGTGATCCTATTAAGATTTGACAAATTCCGGTTTGACAAATGAGTGATTGAATGAAATAAACTCTGGAGTGCTTGGTACATTGTTGTGGTTCATTTAGTTATTTAAGCAAAAATAAACCATCTGTTTAAAATCTCTTGGTCTTTCTAAGTGGAGTTCATTTGGTTCTGGTTCTGTGCTCTTGGCTCTCACATTTGTGAGTGTGATTTCCCTAATTCATTTCTTTTAAATTAATAACTGACATTCAGAAAATGCTGAACTGCTCAATCCTAACAGAGCATTGGGAAGGCCGTCTCAACCGGCACTGTGTGAAGGCAGAGTACACCCTGTACAGCTCGCCAGACCATCACACACACACTCACAAAAAAAAAGAACACATTAACACCTCAGGGTGATTTTCAATAGCCAGTTAGCTTAATCCACATTTAAAGTTTTGGAGGAAACTGGAGTATCCAGAGGAAACTTACATAAGCATGAGGAGAACATGCCAAAACCTGGACTTGAACCAACCCAGGACCTTCTTGTTAAAAGGTGGACATACATAAGTGAGAGACATGAGTGGCCTTTCGTAACCCAGTTAGCTGCACTGTGGGACAGCAGTGATGACCCAGTGACAGTGATGCTTCAACCCCTAACCTTATGACCAGTAATCCAGCACATTACCACCAGGCCACCACTGCACTAAAAAAAAAAAAACAAACACCATGAACTTGTCAACACTCTTAAAATTTTAACACATATTGTTCACGGATAATGTTAGTGAATATAAAGTTGCATAAATTACCTCATATACATGAAATTATAAAGAAAGAATAGCTCCATAGTTTTTAGATCATGCTCTACTTTTATTACTTCATGTTGAAAGCACCTTTTATTCAGTGATGGTACTGAACATTATTCAGTTTTCAATGACAACATGCTTTTAATTCTGCAAATCTATTAAAGAAAAGTTCTCCTGCAATAAAGTATTCAAAAACTGAGAATGATAATGTGATTCTTCTAAGGAAATGAGAAAATAATTATTGAGGTAAAGTGTTTCTGTTCTCCATTATAAGTACTTATTATGAGTTTTTATATATATATATATATATATATATATATATATATATATATATATATATATATATATATATATATATATATATATGTATATATATACAGTGGTATGAAAAAGTATCTGAACCTTTTGGAAATTCTCACATCACATCTGATCTTTGTCAAAATCACACAGATGAAAAAAACAGTGTCTGCTTTAACTAAAACCACCCAAACATTTATAGGTTTTCATATTTTAATGATGATAGCATGTAAACAATGACAGAAGGGGGAGGAATAAGTAACTGAACCCTCTGCCTAAGGAGACTTAAAGAGCAATTGAAACCAATTTTTACCAAACACATATAGGCTGAAAAAAAAAAAAATAATATATATATATATGCTGAAAAAATATATTAAATAAATATATATATATATATATATATATATATATATTGCAACGAATCTATATTCTTGTGTACAGTGATAGAACTGGGAAACAAATTGCAAAAGTTATCTCAGACCATCAATATATATGTGAAATAAAAAAAGAGTACAGCTATTATATTTTTTTCTTGGTTACATTACAATAATTTTTCCAGGTGATGTAGTGCATCCACCTCTCTCTCTCTCTCTATCTCTCTCTCTCTCTCTCTCTCTCTCTCTCACACACACACATGCACGCACACAGACACACACACGCACACACACACACACACGCACACACACACACACACACACACACACACACACACACACACACACACACACACACACACACACACACAATCCTGTGTTTAAGTGCTGTGCATTGCACAGGACTTAGTATAGTGCCTAGTGCTATAGAGTAGTAGTAGAAGTTCTTCCTTCAGCCTCATCTGCAGCCTCCATCTAGCTCATTGAGTGAAAAGAAGGCCGAGTGCATAAGTCCTTCCTGATGGTACAAAGCTTCTGCTAAGTCAAGACTCTCACATTGCCTCCTTGTGGCACACCCTGGTAACTGGGCACCCTATGGCCCCAGGCTAAATATGTGAGGGACCTCGGAGCAGGTTGAGCCCCAGAGATGTAGTATGCAACCCCCCACCCCTACCCCAGCGTGTGGACATGCCATGGTACTCACTCGTCAACCATCTGCCACCATGTGGATAAAGCCCTTGAGATAAAGGCAAAGAGCAGGACAACTCTGACTCTAAACCCGGTTAGATAGAGCCTGTTAGCTTTCTAACAAGCACTCCACCACATGCCTCAGCTATGGGTTGAATAGCAGTCAACCAATGGTCAACTGATAAATTAGAGCGGAAGAGCTGCACCTTCATGGTCAACGGCAGGAATGGCAGATGAACTATGAGGAAGGGGTATCAGAGCACCATCAAGCGAGTAGACCTGACAACCTATCTTGCCAAATTAGTCGACATGAGCTTTAGTCAACTAGATGTAGATACAGTGTAGGAAGGTGAGCCTCCCAGGCCTGAAGACACTAGAACTGCCACTGAGAGAGTGAGAGATGATGCCCAGGAAAACTCTGGCAGATATGATGGTACATGGTCAAACCCCAATTCAGGAAACTGGGCACTTGATGTTCCTGAGTTGGATAGGAGCAGCAGACCACTAAGCCACATGAACATCTGTGGCACGTGGAATGTTAGAGGCCTCACCATGGGAAAATTACAAGTAAGTAACAGAGCGATGGGCATATACTGTGTAAAGGTTCTACCTATCGATAAAGACTGGCTTCTCAACCAAGGAAGATTCACCACAGATTCTGGTAATGCAGTTTACTTCTCTGGCAAAGACAGTGGCCAAAGAAGCAAGTGGTTGTGGGTTCAGCCTAGAAATTCAGACAGCCAAGACAAGTATTAGGATATATCCCATTAGTGATAGAATTATGACACTAAGGCTTTCTGGACATCCAAGGAACAGCACATATGCCCATGTGTATGCCCCAACCACAGATGCAGATGAAGAAGAGGTGGAGTAATTCTATATTGAATTACAACACACCATGGATAATATACAGACACTCCCCGCCTTACGTTCATATGTTTTATGTATTTTTTGATTTTACGTTTAAAAAAGAAACAATTTTAAAAAGTCAAATTTTGAGTTTAGTGTGCACTCTGTAGTACGAGACATACTTACATACTACACTGACGTAATATGCTACTTTCGCATGATGCTGTGTCCATTGTTTACAAACAACAGACTGAACATGCCCCTCCTTCTTCCCAGTTCACTGCATGTTAGCCTTGTGTTAAGACGTCGTCTCCATGATCTTTGTGTTTCCACTGTTTTGCGGAGTTTTGTAACCCTAAGTAAATGTGGTTGGTCAGAAGCGTAAGCCTACTTGTGATAGTGATAATCAGAAAAAGCGGCGAGCCATCTCGTTAAAAACAAAGATGGCTATTATCAAGAAAATTGATGCTGGTGAAAAACATGTGAATGTTGCATGTTTCTTCCAAATGTCTCCGTGGACAATCAGAACTATTTACAAGCAGAAAGATCACATCACAGAGCATTTTAAAGGTTATATTTGATACTGTGTTTGATATTTGATGAGTGAATTTGATTCAAATGTATCTATTTGAAACTATTTTGCTTGAATTTAATTTATTTGAAATTAATGTCGATATTATTTGATATATTTGATATTATTTTACAATGTTATGTTTATAACAATTGATTTAGGGGTGTTTTATGAGATACGGTAATGGTAGTTATGGATGTATAGTACAGTATGAACGTCATACATCACTGGGTCATACACACATACGTCATACAGTAACAACTCACTTTTTTTTTTTTTTTCACCTTACGTTCGTCTGTCCAAAACCGACCTAAAACATACATTGGGGAGTGTCTCTACCTCCAAAAGACATCACGATCCTGATGGGAGAAAAAATTGGAGCAAGCATGCATTCAAATGAAAACATCGAAATATTTGGCTTGGGTTAACAGAATGAGAGGGGAGAGCGGATGGCAGAATTCTATATAGAAAACGATCTGATCACTGGGAACACCATATTCCAGCATCACCCACGCTGATATTACACATGGATCAGCTCTGGAGACAGAGTACGGAATCAGGTTGATTACATCATGGAAAAGATGATGGAGATCAAGTTTACTGAATGTCATGACATGACCTGGAGCCGACTGTGGTAGCTGGCTCTCTGCAAGTTAAAACTGAAATTGAGGAGCAACAAAAAATGTGCAGCCCCTATACAGTATGACTTATCACATGTATCTGACAATTTTACAGTTAAGATGAGAAACAAGTTTGCTCACGGTCTGAAGAGGAGAGCATGCCTAATGAGCTTTGGGAAGAAATGAAGAATACCATGCAACAAGCTGTTCAAAACCAAGGGCTAAAAAGCACAAAAAAAAATGGATCTCAGTTGAAACCGTGGAAATCACAGGTAAGCGGAGGCAGGCCAAAAGCAAAAACAACCTTGAAGGATGGAGACATCTGGACAGAGAATTCACAAGAAAAGCACAAGAGGATAAAAAGAAAGAGCTGGAAGGCAATTGTCAGGAGGCTGAAGACCGCAGTGAGAATGCAAAAAAAAAAGTGTTTCAACTTGTGAAGGAGATAACTGGCAAATGGACAGAAAGGACAGATGTTATCAATGACAGTGATGGTACCATGCTCACAGAGATAGAACACATCAAGAGAAGATGGGCCCAATACTGCGAATCACTATACAAAAGACGTGGAAACGGTTCTGACACTAATGTAGGACCTTGCAGAAACTTGGAACCCTCACCACTCAGAGAGGAGGTAGAACAAGCACTAAAGCAGCTAATAAATAGGAAGTCAACTGGAATTGATGAATTACCAGCAGAATTATGGAAAGCCATTGGCGATGAAGGCATTGACCTTCTATGGAAACTATGCACTAAAATTTGGGAAGACCAGGAGTGGTCAAATGATCGGTGTCATGCTCTATTTGTGACCATATATAAAAAGGGAATATGAAGGAATGCAGTAATTCCAGAACCATCAGTTTGATAGTGCATGCCAGCAAGATTCTCCTGAAGATCATCATAAACAAAATAAACCATAAATATGCTGGAGAAATCTTTGAAGATCAAGCAGCTTTTGTGCAAGGAAGAGGAAACGGGTCAAATAATAGAAAAATGCTGTGGACACAATATATCACAGTATTTGTGCTTTATTGACTACTCAAAGGCTTTCAACTGTGTCAGCCATGGCCAATTATGGGAGGTCATGTTTGCAATGGGATTTCCAGAACACATTATCTGTCTGCTAAGTAAACTTTATGAAAATCAGGAGTTAGCTGTCAGAACAAGCTGCGGCCTTTCCTGGTTCAAAATAGGCAGGATGTGAGGCAAGGGCGCATCACATCACCCAGCCTATATAATCTGTACGCAGAAGACATCATGCGAAATGCACTGTATGGGGAGTATGGGGAGTACAGTATGGGGAGTGGAAATCGGAGGTGTACGAAGGAATAATCTCCGATAATCAGATGACACCACCTTGATTGTGACAAACAAAGAAGAACTGCTGCAAAGGATATCAGCTGTGAAGAAAGCCAGTATGCTTAAGGATCTTCTACTAAATGTGAAGAAAACCAAAGTTAAGATCACAGGAGGACTGATTTATCAGACTTCATTCTTTAAGGAGAGAAGATTGAGTTCATCTACCTGTGTTTACTCATTACAGTTGATGGCAAATGCAGTGCAGATATCTGGAGATGGCTTCAAAAGCAGCAACAAACAGAAGGCGCTGGAAAGAGATCATGAGGGCCGCCTCAGTGCTGTTCGCGTCATCGGACTGAGAGAGAAAGAGAAGTGCTGGACGTTTCTGTGTGGAGTTTACATATTGTTCCTGGGTTTAAGTGGGTCTTCATTATGTGGGTATTCGTTAATGATGATGATGATAATGATGATGAGGAGGAGGAGGAGGATTTGTATTATTGACTTTCAGCTACCTAGAGTGTTTTTTTGTTTGTTTGTTTTTGTTTTTCTTTGTTTTTGTTTTTTGTTGTTTGTTTGTTTGTTTGTTTGTTTTTAATCCCTAGTTATTATTTTTATTATTCCCCTCACAGTCCTAAAACATGCACCGAAGGTTAATTGGCTGTTTCAAATCACCCCTAGGTGTGAGTGTGAATATGAACGGTTATGTGCGTGTTGGCCATGTGATGGCCTGGCTAGCTGTCCAGGGTGTACCCTGCCCTTGCACAGAGCCAGCTGGGATGGGCACCAACCTCATCAGCCTCATGAGATGAGCACTAAGTAGGATTAAGTGGTGTAGAAAATTAATGAATGAATACAACTAGTCATATTGGATACAATACTATAACAGAAATTTGTCTCCACATTTTATCCATCCATTAGGAGCCTTGAAGGTAAAGGAAGGAGTAGGTGCTACTCACATTTTTTTTTACTGCATACTATTCCTGTCGGTTTAGGAAGCAAATCAGTGACCTTTTGTTCCCAAAATCACCTTTCTAACCATTAGGCTTCCCTCTGATATGAGTATTCTTCCTCGCTGTGCATTTAAATTATTCCTGAAATACTCAGTAGAAAAATAAAGTAAAAATAATACATATTTCAATACTATCAATTTACGTGTTCTATGTAACACTTGTGAGGCAGGTGGCGTAGTGTTTAGGGTACTGCGCTCATGATCGGGAGGTTGTGAGTTCAAATCCTCACTGTGCTAAGACCCCTGGGTAAGGTCTCAACCACAAATGTGCCTCTGTTCACCCAGCAGTATAAATGGGTACCAGTAAAATATACTGGGAAGGTAACCTGCGATGGACTAGCGTCCCATCCAGGGGAAGTTGAACTCCTAGTCGCTTCACGTTACGGAAACCGGGGATAAGTACCAGCCTGATGAGGCACGAGGCTAAGCCACTAGGCTCGGGTGTAAACACCAAACAGACTTACCGTGTAACACTAGGTCTCAGCTCTCTTCCCCCACTCGACCATGTTGCTCCTGTACTTTATCTTATCTTCCTAACCCATTCTCCTTTTCCTCCCTATCACTCAAATCTGCCAGTGACGCTTTCCTCTATTCACTCTCTGCTTCTCTGAATCCCCCTCTGCCCCTTATCTATACAATCCAAGAAAACTTCTGTTCCGCTCCTTGGCTCCCGGAGGTGCCCCGAACCAACTGTAGACAAGTCAGAGCAGCTGAGTGAAAGTGGAATGAATTGTACCTTGAATCAGATCTGGTTTCTTATAATCCTCCCCAATCCACATTTTCATCTGATGTGACTTCTGTTAAAAGCCTTCTACAAGAAAAAAGTTGACACTGCAAGACCCACACAAACTTCACAATGTCTTTTCATCATTACTCAATCCATCTGCTCCATCTACCCCATCCGCTCTGACCACTGAAGACTATGCCAACTTCTTTGATGGGAAGGTTACACAAATTGGTTATAAATTTTCTCCTACCCCAACTCCTACACTATGCAGTGTCCACTTCCCTTGCACAGTTTTCCAATCTTAGAAATGAAGACATCCAGCAAATCATTTCATCATGCAATCCTACACCTGCTCACTTGGTCCACTTCCATTCTCAATACTCCAGACTCTCTCAAGACTTTCTTCCATTTACATCCACTATCATCATTAAGTCTGTATCATCTGGTCAGATACCAACAACATTCAAAAGAGGGGTTCAACCCATCTTAAAGAAACCCTCTCTGGGTCCATCAGATTTCAACAACTACAGACCTGTGTCACTCCTTTCTTTCCTTTCTAAAATTCTTGAATGCACTATTTATGGCCAAATGGCTTCCTATTGTTTGCAGAATAACATCCTTGCCCCTAATCAATCTCGCTTCAAAGCAGTACATTCCACAGAGCACTCTTGCAGTCTTGGCTGTTACAGAGAAACTACATGCTGCAAGATCAGTCTAGATGTCATCAGTCTTCATCCTACTCAACCTTTCAGCAGAATTTGACACGGTCAACCACAAGACTCTTGTCCACGCTCAGGAGTCTACCAATTTGTGGTGTGGAATGGCAGTGGTTTGCTTCCTATCTGGAAGGTCACTCATAACAGGTTACATGGAGGGATCCACATCTTCTTCACATTGACTTTCCAGTCGTGTTCCACAGTGATCAGTTCTTGGTCCACTTCTGTTCTCTCCCTATACTAGGTCCCTGGCTGATGTCATATCCTCACATGGGTTCTCATACCACTGCTATTCAGATGACTTGTTCTCTTTTCCTCCCTCAGACACTCATGTTTCTGTGCCGATCTCTGCACATCTGGCAATATCTCCTCATGACTGACAGCTCACCCGTTGAAGCTTGATCTCAGCAAGACTGAATTGCTGTTCATCCCAGCTGACTCATACCTACATCAAGATCTTGCTTGGCTCTCCTTAGACAATGCTGCGGTCTCTATTTTAGGCACTGCACAAAGCCTTGGAGTAACCATGGACAATTACCTGTCCTTCTCTTCTCATGTCACTAGTTTTTCTCAATCATGTCACTTTCTTCTCAATAGCCAAAGAATTCATCCATTTCACTCCTGTAAAGCCACTCAGATAATTGATCAAGCTCTTGTCATCTTAAGACTACATTACTGCTACTTACTTCTGGCAGGTCTACTTTTGAGTGTAATTCAACCTCTGCAAATGCTCCAACCTGCAGCTGCATGGCTTGTTTTCAATCTTCCCAAATTTTACTACACTACATGACTGCTACGATCTCTTCACTGGCTTCCTGTAGCTCCACGATTTCTCCACTGGCTCTTGTAGCCACTCGCATCAGATTTTAAATACTAATGCTTGCCTACAAAGCCAAAAATAGAGCTTCCTACCTCAAAGCACTGATCATACCTTGCATTGTATTGTGTTCTCTCAGATTCTATAGCACTGCTAGACTGGTCTCACCCTCTACCAAGGAAAAAGGGAAAAGTGCATCTAAACTTTTCTCTGTTCTGGCTCCAAGGTGGTGGAATGAATTTCCTCTGGATGTTTAGACAGCTGAGTCACCTGGTATCTTCATACAATGGCTGAAAACTTTTTTTTTTTTTTTGCTGTACTTAAAATAGCCCCATGCTGTATACAAAGATGCATACAAAAAAACAAAACAAAACAAAACAAAAAAACACACACAACACCTAGTGGCTGAGTTTGACAGAGAGCATACTGAGTCTGTGTTTTAACAAACCAGTATAAGAATATACTAGTACTTACTGATAGAAACTTTAGAGTTCTTCTTTAAGGATAACAGCTTCTGCTAAATTCTGTAAAAGTAAATGTAAATGCAACTTCTTCACACTGCGATGGCCTGGCGAGCTGTCCAGGCTATAGTCTGCCCTCACCCGCATCCGGCTGAGATGAATGCCGGCCTCCTTTGACCCTAATTTGGATTAGGCAGTTCATAAAGGATCTTCTTTACAATAGTGGAGTGGTGGTTAACGCTAACAACAGGTTTCCATTTATAAACCCTGCAATACATTCTCAACCTGTGTAGGATGAATCCTGATTGGTTTCATCTCCCTTGTGACCCACAGTACAGCACTAAATTTAATGTTTTCACATATTTTCACAAATGCTTACCCTTTAAGCTGAAGATATCACTATTAGCTCACAGTGTGAGATGAGAAGAAGAGCTCATGATGATGATGTGTTGTGATTTTAATTCCAGGCTGATCTCATTCAGCCATAGAGAACTTAGTAAATTTATCACACCACCTATCACAACCAAGAAATGTTCCAGAGCCCATGTAGTAATGTCCATGACAGAATTATACCTGTAACTCCTCACGCCCTGAAGATTGCGAGCGTCCAGTGTTGATTGTCAGCTTCGATCCTTAAACACAGGATTTTTTTCCCCAGATTCTTTAAATCCGTTGGTGATTATTATATATTGTACATGATGGGATATTCAGCCATCACAATTTTCTTTTTTTTTTTTTTTTTAATTATTATTTTTTTTTTACATAGCAGTAGCTCTGGTGGCACAGTGGTATAGTGGTTAGTACATCCACAGCAAAGAGGTCCTGGGTTGGATTCCCAGCTCAGGCGTTTCTGTATGGAGTTTGCATGTTCTCCCTCTGCTTGTGTGGGTGGCGTCCAGGTACTCCGCTTTCTTCCCACAGTCCAGAACATGCACAGTAGGTTAATTTGTTGTTCTAAATTGCCCCTAGGCGTGAGTGTGATGGTTGTGTGAGTGTTGGTTTTGCAATGGTCTGTTGAGCTGTCCATGATGTACCCTGCCCTTGTTTAGAGTTGGCTGAGATAGGCTCCTGGTGACCCTAATTAGCATCAAGCAGTTCAGAAAATGAATGAATTTTTTGTTCTTCTGGGTGTCATGGATCTGTAGTGGTCAGGTCCTCTGTAGTTAGGTCCACCTAACAGCAGGAAGGTGTTGGGTTTGAGTCCTAGACTGGGGGTGGGTGGGGAGGTGAGTTTGCATTTTCTCACTCTGCTTGCATGGGTTTCTCAGGTCACTCTGGTTTCCTCCCACAATCCAAAGACATACATTGGACTAATTAGCTGTTTCAAATTGCCCCTAGGTGTGAATGTGAGTGTGAATGGCTGTGTGTGCCGCCTTTGCTGTGTGTCAGCTGCCTCCCTGTGACCCTAGTAGTAAAGTTCAGTGAATGAATACTGAAGGTCACATACTAAATAGAAATGGTGATAAGAATTTATTTTGTTTTATCAACAGTAGTTCTGAATATATAATATTGTTGTTTGTTTGACTTCCACTCGCATTACATACATTCAGTTTACTGCAAACTGAGTATTGCTGTTTGGGGGAATGTCATCAAAATGCTCGTAAGGATAAAATCGCGATACTAGGATGAAGAACCAGGGGTCATTATTTTTTTCAAAACTGTTCAAAAGATTGTGAAGTTGAATCCCAATCTTCTGCTTTATTCTTTAGTTGGGCCACAAGGACTCTGTAGACCATCCCAGAATGGTTCTCCAGACCATTGCAGGATGACCACAGATACACAAGACACTCCCATTAACACCTTGGGGCAATTAGGAATATTAAATATGCAGAATCTTGCTTGTCATGGTGGCATAGTGGTTAACATACTGTATCTGAATCACAGAAGGTCCTGGGTTTGAATCCTGGACTCAGCAAAAGTATTTCTGGGTAGAGTTTCTGTGCCCGTGCGGATTTCCTCCAGGGACTTAGGCTAATTTGTTGTTGCAAATATGCCACCATACCGCCCAATATGTGATTTCATCAAAACTAATCTCTCTCTCTCTCTCTCTCTCTCTCTAACACACACTCACACACACACACACACACACACACTCCCACCATTGAGATACTTGACTTTCAACACTTTTTTTTCACTTACGACACATTAGCTTCATTCTCAAAGCTCGTTTGACACTTGCCTCAAAATAGACTATACAAAAAAGAATTGAAAACATTTTCACTGAAAACCTTGACCATAACACTTAGTATATTCACAATGTAGAACTTTGAACTACCAAGATCTTTATTGAGTGTGTTTTTTGTACAATATTTCTCAGAAAGTTACAGATACAAACTCTGACATACTCATTACAATAAACTATAACTATACAGAGATTTTAACTATACAGACACACAAAGCAGGGAAGAATGGGCATTTCTTTTAAATCTTTATATACATGATACATGAACATGGAAATAAGTGCCTATGCCATGCTACTAGTGTCCACGTCTCTCTCTCTCTCTCTCTCTCTCTCTCTCTCTCTCTCTCTCTCTTGCTAACATAGTAAAGTGTGTGTCTCTCCAACAGGGTAAATGTGTATATATGTGCACAGCCTCTCTGGGTTCTAGATAGTCATTTTTATCTCGTGCACAATTACCTAGACATCCACAGCCTCATATAAAGACAAAAATTTATTCTCCCATATTTGCCCGTGTCTGAGCTGTGCAGGTGAACATGCAGTCATGACATGCCTTATTCTGCTGTTCACATACAGAAATAGAAGCACTGGCATGATTCTGACCTGACTAGACTACTCAGAAATATTTGTGTGTGTGTGATTGTGAATGTGTGTGTGTGTGTGTGTGTGTGTGTGTGTGTGTGTGTGTGTGTGTGTGTGTGTGTGTGTGTCTTTGTGTACATGTGTGTGAGAGAGAGTGTGTATTTCTGTGTGTGTGTATGTTTCTGTGTGTGTGTGTGTGTGTGTGTGTATTTGTGTGTGTGTGTATATTTGTGTGTGTGTGTGATTGTGAATATGTTTGTGTGTCTGCCTGTGTGCTTGTGTGTGTGTGTGTGTGTGTGTGTGTGTGTGTGTGTGTGTGTGTGTGTGTGTGTGTGTGTGTGTGTGTGTGTGTGTGTGTGTGTTTGCATGTGTGAGTGTGTGTGAGAGTGTGTTTCTGTTTATGTATGTTTCAGTGTGTGTGTGTGTGTGTGCTTCTTTGTGTGTGTGTGTGTGTGTGTGTGTGTGTGTGTGTGTGTGTGTGTGTGTGTGAGAGAGAGAGAGAGAGAGAGAGAGAGAGAGAGAGAGTCTGTGTGTTTGGCTGTGTGTGTGTGTGTGTGTGTGTGTGTGTGTGTGTGTGTGTGTGTGTGTGTGTGTGATTGTGAATGCATGTGTGAGTGTGTGTTTGTGTGTGTGTGCTTATATGTATGAGTGTGTGTCTGTGTGTGCATGTGTGCGTGAGAGAGAGAGAGAGAGTGTGTTTCTGTGTGTGTGTGTGTGTGTGTGTGTGTCTTTGTGTACATGTGTGTGAGAGAGAGTGTGTATTTCTGTGTGTGTGTATGTTTCTGTGTGTGTGTGTGTGTGTGTATTTGTGTGTGTGTGTATATTTGTGTGTGTGTGATTGTGAATATGTTTGTGTGTCTGCCTGTGTGCTTGTGTGTGTGTGTGTGTGTGTGTGTGTGTATGTGTGTGTGTGTGTGTGTGTGTGTGTGTGTGTGAGAATGTGTGTGTGTGTGTGTGTGTTTGCATGTGTGAGTGTGTGTGAGAGTGTGTTTCTGTTTATGTATGTTTCAGTGTGTGTGTGTGTGTGTGTGTGTGTGTGTGCTTCTTTGTGTGTGTGTGTGTGTGTGTGTGTGTGTGTGTGTGTGTGTGTGTGTGAGAGAGAGAGAGAGAGAGAGAGAGAAAGAGAGTCTGTGTGTTTGGCTGTGTGTGTGTGTGTGTGTGTGTGTGTGTGTGTGTGTGTGTGTGTGTGTGTGTGTGTGTGTGATTGTGAATGCGTGTGTGAGTGTGTGTTTGTGTGTGTGTGCTTATATGTATGAGTGTGTGTCTGTGTGTGCATGTGTGTGTGAGAGAGAGAGAGAGAGTGTGTTTCTGTGTTTTGTTTGTGTGTGTGTGTGTGTGTGTGTTTGATTAAAAACAATTGTAGAAATGGATTAAAATGCTCGAGGGAAATAATATTCCTTGTTGTCTTTACTCTCACCACGTCATTCACTGAATCCTTAAAAAAAAAAAAAAAAAAAATTCTCACCTAAATCTTGCCCTTTGTGCTCCATTTCGTTAGAATGTCTACAGACTTCTGCATGCCGGTCCGTGTAGTGATAGAACATTAACAGTAATCGATACACCCCGACAGCAAGAGGAAACCAATTGAAGAAATACGCCACTATTCTTGAGCTCTTGATTCTGAGAGATTACTTCAATAATAAAATAAATAAGAAACATTTTAAAATACCGTTTTGTACCAAAATTCATTCACACTTAATTTCTCAGTTAATACTATCAAAACATTCATGATTGATTTTCATATTCCTACCACAAACACTGAACTGGTATCATAAGGTGAAAGTCTGTTTTTATACTAAATATATTTATATTCTATACTAAATATATTTACTATTTAAATGCAGTGTAAACAACACGCTGAAAGACACATCACCCTGGGTTTACACTTGGCTCTGAATATGCCATCAGCACAGTTCAAAAAAGTGTGGAGCTGTACAATTTATAAGCATGCCGAGAGTGTGACTGGGGTATGGAAACAAGGCGGGGTGCACCAAATAGATATGAATCCAATAGCTGCATAGCTGTCTAGCTTGATTGGTCAGTGGTGATGGTTTCAGGGCGGCAACTGTGTCTGCAGCAAGTAGCTAAAAAAGTAAAAATCTAAAACAGTATTTTACAATGAGTGGGATCCGGAGTGTTGTTTTATGATCGGGAATGACAGGCGTATTTGTCAGATGTGTGATGCAAGTCCGTCAGTCTGTAAAAGATCTAATGCTTGGCAACGTTTCACTAAAGTCCACAGCAAGTTCTCATGGAACTTTCCTGCAAGAAGCAGTTTTAATAAAGAAGATAAAGGAAGTGAAAACACCGTCAAAGACCGCAGTCTCCGTTTACTAAATCAATGAGGGTCAGACCATCAACGGAGGCTTTTTTAAAATCTTAAAACACAGAACGCTCTTCACTGCTGGTGGCCTGGTAAAGGATGTTATGACCGTAGTGTCTGAAACATTGTTCAAGGACCACAAAAGTAATCCTGTGTCAAGGGGACGGTCTGTGCTGCAGGGAAACAGCTTGAATTGGACATGAACAGGTGCAAATGGTTTTTAAATCACCGTGATGAGTCAGCGATGTAGCCCAGCTGGTTGTTCCCTCCAGAATGTGAGTTGTTAATATATATTTTTTTAAATGTCAAGGCAAAACAAGCTTAGTTAATTTATTTATGTAAATAAATACTATGAGAATACATTTGAAAAAGTAAGCCTATGTTTTTCAAATTGTAAAAGTTTCTCTCGGAGTTAATAGCATTGGGGAGCTCAGTTATATACACCAGTGTTTTTTTTTTTTTGTTGTTGTTGTTGTAGTTGTTGTTATTTTGTTTTTATTTTTTTTTATTCCTCTTTCCTTATAGGTTAATTGATCTACCAGTATACTGCATCCATCCAACAACCGACCATCTATATAAACACATCTTCCTCCTTCATCAAAACACCCAACTATCCACCCACACACTCCTGCACCACCCATCCATCCAAACAGTGTCCATCAATCCAACAACTCGACACTCACCATTTCTTTTCTTTCAGCCATCTATTCATTTCTATATCTACCATCTTCCAATGCATGCATCCATACAACCTTCCACTCAAACTGTCCATCTACCCATCCATTGCTCCATCCATCCTTTAAATCAGTTAACCAGTATTTATGAAATTATATATTTATTATACTTGCCATATTTCCATCCATGTAGCCACCTACATATTTCATATGCAAACCTATGCAATTATTTGTATACACTTGAGCATCACATACACGCACGCGCTACTGACCATACTTTTCCAGATTTGTTCCTCATCTGTTGCTATTGTAATAACATCTACACCTTCTAGAAAAGCTGCCCACTACATTCTGGAATGTGGCTCTGTATATCTGCTTGTTTAGCAACAAAACCTTTTTGAAGTAAAGGTAATATTGGTCAGAAAGGAATGATAGGTCGTCAGTCTTCCATGTCAGCTCAACTGTTGCACTACTTGAACCATGGATAAAAATTTTAATACATCCTGCTTTGTACACAGAGACAATATAATCTGAGAAAGAATCAACACCAAATACATATTCACTTTTTCCATATTAACAGCAAGCATTTGGGGAAGGTCCCAACCTGGGTGTGAAATTCAGATGGCAATTTGGCCACATGACCCCCCCTCCCCGGGCTTTCACCCACCTACCTGCTCACTGTTTAAAATTTGTCCATGTGTCTAATTATTCATATTCCATCAGTTTTCCATTAACCTATACTAAAAAAGGATGGAAATGGCTGTGGTGAATACTTTCTTCCAGAAGAGACAGAAGCATAGGGTGACTTATAAAAGTGAAGGTAGAAGCACATAGGTGGAATACATCTTGTGTAGATGATGCAATTTAGAGGAAGTCAGTGACTGCAAAGTAGTCGTGGGTGAGAGTGTTACCAAACAGTATAGGATGCTGGTGTGCAGGATGACGCTGATGATGAGGAAGGTGAACAAGGCAAAGGCAAAGCAGAATACAAAGTGCTGGAAGCTGAAAAAGGAAGCGTGTTGTGTTGTCTTCAAGGAGGAGGTGAAACAGGCTTTCGGTGGTCAGGAAGTTTCCAGATGACTGGACAACTACAGCTAATATGATCAGGGAGACAGGTATGAGAGTACTTGGTGTGTCCTCTGGAAGGAAAGAAAATAAGGAGACTTGGTGGTGGAATGAAGAAGTGCAGGAGTGTGTACAAAGAAGAGGTTAGCTAAAAAGAAGTGGGACATTGAGAGGACCAAAGAGAGTAAACAAGAGTACAGGGAGACACAACGTAAGGCAAAGGGAGCGGTGCCAAAGGACAAACAGAGGGCGTATGATGACTTGTATGCTAAGTTGGACAGTAAGGAGGGAGAAAATTATTTATACAGGCTGGCACAGCAGAGAAATAGAGATGGGAAGGACGTGCAGCAAGTTGGAGTGATTAAGGACAGAGAGGGAAATGGATTGACTGATGACAGAAGTGTGCTGGAAAGATGGAAAGAGTACTTTCAAGAGCTGATGAATGAGGAAAATTAGAGAGAACAAAGAGTAGAAGAGGTGATCGTTGAGGACCAGGAAGTAGCAAAGATTAGTAAGGGTGAAGTGAGGAGGGCACTAAAGAGGATGAACAGTGGAAAGGCAGTTGGTCCTGATGACATACCGGTGGAGGTATGGAAGTGTCTAGGAGAGGTAGCAGTAAATTTTCTTACAGGAACATTCAACAAGGTCTTAGAGAGTGAGAGGATGCCAGAGGAATGGAGGAGAAGTGTGCTGGTGCTGTTTAAAGAACAAGGGACATGTGCAGAGTTGTGGCAACTACAGAGGGATAAAGTTGATGAGCCATGTGATGAAGTTATGGGAAAGAATAGTGGCAGCTAGACTAAGGGCAGAGGTCAGCATTTGTGAACAACAGTTTGGTATTATGCCAAGAAAGAGCACCACAGATGCAATGTTTGCTTTGAGGATGTTAATAGAGAAGTACAGAGAAGGTCAGAGGGAGCTGCATTGCGCCTTTGCGGATCTGGAGAAAGCATATGAAAGGGTGCAGAGAGAGGAACTGTGGTATTACATGAGGAAGTGTGGAGTGGCAGAGAAGTATGTTAGAGTGGTGCAGGACATGTATGAGAGATGTAAGACAGTGGTGAGGTGTGCTGTCGGCATGACCAAAGAATTCAAGGTGGAGGTGGGACTGAATCAGTGATCGGCTCTGAGTCCCTTCTTGTTTGCTGTGGTGATGGACATGCTGACAGACGAGGTTAGACAAGATTCCCCATGGACTATGATGTTTGCAGATGACATTGTGGAAAAGAGATGAAGAAGCGTGTGCAGGCAGGTTGGAATAGTTGGAGAAAAGTGTCCGGTGTGATAGGAGGGTCTGTCTGTCTTCCTTTCGGCTTTTTCCCCTTTTACTCGGGAGTCGCCACAGCGAATCATCTGATTTGCACGTTTGATTTGGCAGAGGTTTTTACGTCGGATGGCCTTCCTGTCACAACCCTTTTAGCAAGGGACAGAAACACGCTGACGGCTTTGCAGCTACTCTTTACGAAAGTCATCAATAGTTCTTTTACATGAACCTCTCACCATAGACAGTGACAGACATGGCCTGCCTTTGATAACCCAGTTAGCTGCACTGGGGGGAACAGTGACAACCTTGTGGAGAGTGGGACTCAAACCCCCAACCTTTGGATCAGCGATCCAGCGCCCTATACCACTAGACCACCACTGCCCCATAGGAGAGTATCGGCAAGAATGAAAGGAAAAGTGTACAAGACGATGTTAAGGCCAGCGATGTTGTATGGTTTAGAAACAGGGGCCCTGGGGAAAAGACAGGAGGCACAGCTGGAGGTAGCAGAGATGAAAATGTTGAGGTTGTCTTTGGGAGTAACGCGGATGGATAGAATCAGGAATGAGCACATCAGAGGGACAGCGCATGGAAGAGGTTTTGGAGACAAAGTCAGAGAGGCTAGATTGGGATGGTTTGGACATGTACAGAGGAGGGAGAGTGAGTATATTGGTAGTAGGATGCTGAGGCTGGAACTGCCAGGCAGAAGGCCTAGAGGAAGACCAAAGAAGAGATTTACATATGTGATGAAAGAGGACATGAAGGTTATTGGCGTAAGAAATGATGCGGAGGACAGGGTGAGATGGAGGCAGATGATTTGCTGTGGCGACTCCTGAAGGGAACAGCTGAAAGGAAAAGAAGAAGATATTTATATTTGTTCTCAAAATTAAGTGAATGATAAATTATTGTGGAAGCTAACTTACATTAATTTGTGTTAATCAATCAGTGGGAAGGCAGGGGGCGTAGTGTTTCACACGTCCGGGTTACAGCAACCAGGTCCTGGGTTAGAGTCCTAGCTTGAGCGTTTCTGT
Source organism: Plotosus lineatus (assembly GCA_024760905.1). NCBI lineage: Eukaryota > Metazoa > Chordata > Actinopteri > Siluriformes > Plotosidae > Plotosus > Plotosus lineatus. Next base: position 2,916,485 of record CM045743.1, read on the forward strand.
GTGGACTTTATATGTCCTCGTGCTTGTGTGGGTTTCCTCTGGGTTCTTCGGTTTCCTCCCACAGTCCCAAAACATGTACAGTGGGTTAATTGACCGTTTCAAATCAACCCCAGGTGAGCGTGTGAGTATGAATGGTCATGTTCAACCTCTGAATGGTCAAAGTGTTGGCCTGCAATGGTCTGGTGAGCTGTCCAGAGTGTACCACGTTCTCGCTCAGAGACGGCTGAGATGGGTGCCAGCCTCCTCGTGATTCTAATTAGGATTAAGTGGTTCAGAAAATGAATGAATGAAATTGCAACATCAATCTGTTAACCTGCGGAGAAAAGAGTAGTTTTGGTGGTCTTTTCCCCCACGCCTGGTTCAACTATTGTCCTGAATGAGAGATGTTTGACCCAGGTCAAGTATAATTAATGTTTCTTTCTCCCTTTTATTCCAGCTAATTACACAAAAATCCACAATTCCTACAACCGAACCAGAACAAGGAAAAAGAAGAAAAAAAATCTCTGAATAAGTAACCTCTAAATACACTTACATTTATTGATGACATAAAAACTTTTTTCTGTGTTTTATAACATTCACCACGACTAATAAAATTCACAGGAGTAGAGATAAGATCAAGGCCTAAAATACGGGTGGGGGGTTTGCACTCACACTTTTACCTGAATGTTTCGCGCATTAAATTTTAAGTAGAAGAATGTTTCCCTCATTATAGCCTTCCCTCTCAGCACCATGAAGCACATGCAAAGCTTTACTTTCCATTCATTCACTGTAGCAACTAAATCACAGAACAAAGAACAAAACCAGTGTGTGTGTGTGTGTGTGTGTGTGTGTGTGTGTGTGTGTGTGTGTGTGTGTGTAAGTGTGTGTAAGTGTGTGTGCACACACACAAAGAGAGAGAAAGACAGAGAGAGAGAGAGAGAGAGAGAGAGAGACTCATGTTGACCATCCTAGCACCTAGCTGTCTATATGCTCCTCAGTTCATTGTATATGTAAACACTTGATGAGCGAATTTTAAAGACCCTGTTTAGAAGACAAACAGCAGTACAGCATATTAAACAGTGCAATAACACTAACATGGACGTACCAGAGAGTTTAGGTGGAGAACATAAACACACACACACACACACACACACACACACACACACACACACACACACACACACACACACACACACACAAAACTAACAAACAAACAAACAAAGAGAAACCTATAGTGGTTTGTTAATAAAGAAAGAAAGAGAACAGAAGAAAAAGGAGAGAAGTAGAAGAAGAAGAAGAAGACGAAGAAGACGAAGAAGAGAAGTGTACAGTTAGCTGTTCATCATCACATAAATTTCTATATATAATATACATTGTCCGGTTCGGCAGCCTGAAGATTTCATTTGCTTTACTCTACAAATTGTCTGTACACGATTAAATCACATTTCTACAGGTTTTTTGTTGTTGTTGTTGGTTTTTTGTTTTGTTTTGTTTTTTCCCCCCTCAAGGTCAACCACAAATCTTTGCAGACAATCCTTTTGGTTTTCATTTCATTTCCCCAGTCTCCCTGCATTATAATTCTTCTCTTGTGGTCTACCATGAATCCAGGACTATCCAGGCAATGCATACTGTGTCCAGAAAACAAGCAAAAGAAAGGAATGCACATCTGTATCTGTTACAAGCACCTTCAATATGAAGGTTTACTCTGGAGATATATTCATATTTAAACATATACACACAGGTTGTTCAGGACGTCCTTTGGCAAAGCCGGCTGTCAGGTAGTGATAGTGGGAAGCAGAGGACTCAGAGGTATAGCTGTATGTTGCTTCAGTAGAAAGGAAAACACATATATTACAGAAACCAAAAAAAAAAAATAGAGGAAGAAGTGCATCAGACGGTGATTTTCCCTTGAAGAAGATCCTCCATCATGTTCACAGTTCATTGTAAAGGAAAAAGAAAAGAATCAGGCGGAAGAAAAATAACGAAACTCATAGGGATTTAACAAAAACGTCCGAGATGTTGAGACTGGACTGACTGTGTTTCCTTTAATAATTGCTGGATGTACAATCAGAATCCGATAGATAGACAGACAGAGAGATATCACTGTTTTGTTCTCTCTGAACTGAGGAGTCAACATATGTGTGTCTTTTTATTAGATCAGAATAATCATCTCAACCCTCGCGCAGTCCGACGTGCCGGTGCTCGCCCGCTCTTGCACGCTGAGCAGGATACCTGGCCTGTCGACCGGCGCCTGCTGTAGTCATGCCAGTGCTGTTGGAGACTGGCACTGGCTCATCTGCATGCTTTGCACGTTGCTCAGGATCTTCTTCTGGTGGCCAGCCAGAGTCACTCCTATCCTCAACAAGTCTCTGTCAGAAACAAAGCATTCACAACAAACAGATGCATCAAACATAGTGACAGATTAAAAAAAAAAAATCTATTTAGTGTCGCTGTTCTTGTCATGTATTAAAATATATTTAAATAATTAAAGTATCCCTGACATTGTACAGTATGTAATTCATTCATTCATTATCTGAACCGCTTAATTCCAATCAGGGTAGCAGGAAGGCTGTGTCCATTTCAGCCGACTCTGGGCAAGGGCAAAGTACACCCTGAACAGTTTGCCAGGCCATTGCAGGGCAGAAACACGCTGACGGCCATAGACAGTGAGAGACACGGCCGGCCTTTGATAACCCAGTTAGTGCACTGGGGGACAGTGGCCACCCGTTGAGCGTGGGGCTTCAACCCCCAACCTTGGGAAGAGTAACTCAGCACCTTACCACCGGCCCATAGTGATTGGTTTTGGGAATTATGGTGATTAGTGATTGCTGTTGGGAGTAATGGTGATTAGTGATTGGATGTTGGCAAATGATGATGGTCAGTGAATGGGTATTGGGGATTATTGATTAGATTTTGGGAATAATATTGAGCAGTGGTTGGATGCTTGGTTTTGATGTACTGTATTAATCCTGTAAGGGGAATAATTTCCTCTCCATGAACCCATCCAACGTGAGTGCACACACACACACACACACACACACACACACACACACACACTGGGGCAGTTAGGGGGTTAGGTGTGTTGCTCAAGGGCACTTCAGTCCCGGAGCTACTTCCCTAACCATTAGGCTATGGCTGCTCCTAGCTGTTGGGAATGATGGTGATCAGTGAGTTTGTGTTGGGAAATGATGTTGAGACGTTGGGCATCTTTGCTCAGAGAAGAGAAATCATATTTGCAATCAGATGTGATAAGACTGGCAGTAATAAACCCACAAGCACTTTTTCTCTGCTTGTACCCACTGGCTACTATTATTAAGTGTATGTCAAGCAATAAGTATCCTGAAGCGGCAAAATAAATCATATTAAGAGATGTTCTTTAAGTTAAAGTTAGGTTAAAATTTCAAAACTTAAAAGGTCTTACATCAGCCTTTTATTTTCAGAATATAGTACAGAATCTTTGAATCAAATAAAAGCTTGTTTAAGGCTAACTTTAAATCCTCGTAGTAGAGGAGAAGTATCAGAGTGTGCAATTGCTCACATCTGGGGTGTGAATATATTCATTGGTAAAATATGTTGATTGAGGAAATTATAATAATTATTTAATTAAATTAAATTTTATTGTATTTGTTAGTTTTTTATTTTATTTTTAAATTTTATTTATTTATTTATTTATTTATTTATTTTTTCTCCATGCTTTTTGTAACTGGAAGCTCCATGCATATTCGCGAAGAATCATTTCTCAGCTTTTCAGAATATAAGTTCGGTGACCCAGACTAAATACTGGGTCCCCCTGAAAGGGTTTTATCACAGGTATAGCATGATTATAACAAGCTCTAGACTCACTCTGAAGTAATCTGGGCTATAAGTTGCAGAGAAGTGAATCCAGAGTTGAGAAAATTCTCTCTATACTGAGACATCTTCATCGCAGACAGCCAGTCCTCCACTGAGCTGAAGGTGGTGAAGTCAGGGAGAGTTCTGTCCAACAGTTGCTGAGACGGACTTCGAACAAGAACAGAAAAAGAATGAGTAGTTTATTCAACATGATCAAAAGACAGCCCCATCATTTCTGAGCATGCTGAAAAGATAAATAAATAAATAAATAAATGAATAAGGCACAGAATACAAAATAGCCGACTGTCATCTTGAATTTTGTTAAGTGTATAAATGATGGCATTAATTCACCTTTTTGTTGTTGTTGTTTCTGTTGTTGTTTTAAATGATATGTTGTAGTTCTGCACTGAGCTCCATGATCTGTAACAGTTTTGTCTGCTGATGAATATTAGAACTTCTAGATTTCCTTATATGTGTAGATTTCTGTTCTGAACTTTGTAATTGAAATGTCTCCTAAACAATTTTCACTATGATGAAGTCAGACCACTCTTTTTTAATCCTTACTTCGCTGCTCTGCTATTAGTAATATTCGCAATGTCTTCTTCGTTTCCTTTCGGCTGTTCCTTTCAAGGGTCACAACAGCGAATCATCTGCCTCCATCTCACCCTGCCCTCTGCATCTTCTTCTCTTACACCAACTACCTTCATGTCCTCCTTCACCACATCTAGGCCTTCTGCCTGATAGTTCCAACCTCAGCATCCTACTACCAATATACTCACCATCCCTCCTCTGTACATGTCCAAACCATCCCAATCTAGCCTCTCTGACTTTGTCTCCAAAACCTCTTCCATGTGCTGTCCCTCTGATGTCCTCATTCCTGATCCTATCCATCCTCGTTACTCCCAAAGAAAACCTCATTTTCATCTCTGCTACCTCCAGCTCTGCCTCCTGTCTTTTCCTCAGGGCCACTGTTTCTAACCCATACAACATCGCTGGCCTCAACACCATCTTGTACACTTTTCCTTTCATTCTTGCCGATATCTTCCTATCACACATTACACCGAACACTTTTCTCCAACCATTCCAACCAGCCTGCACACGCTTCTTCACCTCTTTTTTCCACACTCTCCACTGCTCTGGATTGTTGAGCCTAAGGACTTAAATCCTCCACCTTCTTTACCTCTGCTCCAATGTTCTCTCTAAGCTGTGCGCGATCGCAATTGCGCACTGGTGTTACGATCTCCACGTGTGTCTACGAAATGTGATTCACTGAGTGAGGGGAGACTACTTCAGCCAATGATGCGATTTGCATATGTACTGATCCACCGAATCGACGTGATTGACAATGACAATGTCCTTATGTGCCGCCCGCCTCCTGTGTTTTTAGCTCGCCAAACAGTGACTAATGTAAAGAGAAGAAGACACGTGAGGTAAGCTGCTTTTGTTTACCCCTTTATAATGATGGCAAAACGAACAGATATTGACACATGCCCTTACAAAGCCAAAGTTTAAAATGAAATACAGTTATTTTAAGATGGAATAACTGAGTTTGTGCAAACAGAAGAAAAAACACGTGAAACTAGGTGATATTTTTTCACCCATAAACATTTGGATCAGCTGATGCTCAGAAAGTCAAAGCTGCAAGCAGATGAGGCCATCACCCTGGATAACGTGTACGAACACTGGAGAGATGAGAAAAACAGATGAGGATATGAAGGTGGATATTAATTTTTCAATCAGATTTGTGCTCATCTAATTTCATTTATTTAGAATTTTCATTCATGGAAGTTGATCATTAAATACTGTAGTTTCTGAGTTGTAGCTAACAATTGTCATTGTATACTTTATTTTGCAGATAGAGTTACAGGACTGTCTCCCAGACCACAGTAGGACCCCGTCTCCCAGTGGACAGCAGGATTCTCTTCCAGATCACAGTAGGAGGACTCTCCCCCCCCCCCCCCCAATGGATGGACTGCAGCACCATCTTCCAGACCACAGTAGGACTCTCTCTTTACCAATGGACAGCAGAACCCTATACCAGAACACAGTAGGACCCTCTCACCCAGAAAGAGCTTCACACACTGACATTTCAAACTCGTACTTTTAATACAACTCAGAGCTTCAGAATGAAAACTGAGTTGATGATTGGCTTGGTTGGCAATTATTGTTTTGTTGTAGTTAAAAGCAAACATTTATACTTTGGATACTGTTATCAAAACAAACCCCTATGACACATGAGACAACACAGGAAGCAGTCTCCCTTGCCCGGAGGCGGGTCACTGGGGTTCCCTCCTGGAGCCAGGCCCAGGGGAGGGGCTCGAAGGCGAGTGCCTGGTGGTCGGGCTTATGCCCATGGAGCCTGGCCGGGCCCAGCCCGAAAAGGAGACATGGGTCCGCCCTCCCATGGACCCACCACCCGTGGGAGGAGTTTTAGGGGTCGGGTGCAGTGTGAATTGGGTGGCAGCCAAAGGCATGGGTTCTGTCGGACTGATCCTCGGCTACTTACTCTGACCCTCGGGACATAGAATGTCACCTCTCTGGCGGGAAAGGAGCCTGATTTGGTGCGTGAGGTGGAAAGATACCGACTAGATATAGTCGGGCTCACCTCAACGCATAGCTTGGGCTCTGGAACCATGCATCTCGAAAGAGGCTGGACCTTCTTCTATTCTGGAGTTGCTCATGGGGAGAGGTGGCGAGCGGGTGTGGGTATTCTTGTTGCTCCCCATCTCGGTGCCCAAATGTTGGGGTTCTCCCCGGTTGACGAAAGGGTAGCTTCCCTCCGTCTTCGGGTGGGGGGACGGGTCCTGACTGTTATTTGTGCTTATGCACCAAATGACAGTTCAGAGTACCCACCCTTTTTGAAGTCTTTGGGGGGGGGGGGGGTGTTGGAGAACGCTCCCTCAGGAGACTCGCTCGTTGTCTTGGGAGACTTCAACGCCCATGTGGGCAACGATAGTGTGACCTGGAAGGGTGTGATCGGTAGGTATGGTCTCTCCAGTCTGAATCCGAATGGTGTTTCGTTGTTGGACTTCTGTGCTCGTCATAGTTTGTCTATCACGAACACCATGTTCAAACATAAGGGTGTCCATAAGTGCACTTGGCACCAGGACATCCTAGGTCGCAGTTCGATGATTGACTTTGTAGTCATGTCATCGGACTTGCGACCATATGTTCTGGACACTCGGGTGAAGAGAGGAGCTGAGCTGTCTACCGATCACTACCTGGTGGTGAGTTGGCTTCGGTGATGTGGGAGGTTGCCTTCCAGACCTGGCAGGCCCAAGCGTGTAATCAGGGTCTGCTGGGAACATTTGGCAGAGCCCCCTGTCTGAGAGGCCTTTAACTCCCACCTCCGGCAGAGCGACAACCACGTTCCGGAGGAGGCGTGGGACATGGAATCCGAATGGGCCATGTTTCGTGCCTCCATTGCTGAGGCGGCAGCCCATAGCTGTGGCCGTAAGGTCATCGGTGCTTGTCGTGGCGGTAATCCCCGAACCCGGTGGTGGACACCTGCGGTGAAGGGGGTCGTCCAGCTGAAGAAGGAGGCCTATCGGGTTTTATTAGCCTGTGGGACTCCTGAGGCAGCAAACGGGTACCGGCAGGCCAAACGTGCTGCAGCCAAGGCTGCCGCAGATGCAAAATCTCGGGCGTGGGAGGAGTTCGGTGAGGGCCTGGAGAGTGATTATCGGTTGGCCTCAAAAAGGTTCTGGGCCACCATCCGATGCCTCAGGAGGGGGAAGCAGTTCTTCACAAACACTGTTTACGGTGGAGGTGGGGAGCTGCTTACCTTGACTGGGGATGTTGTTGAGAGGTGGAGGGAATACTTTGAGGACCTTCTCAATCCCACCAACACGCCCTCTGTGGAAGAGGAAGACCCTGGGGGTTTGAGTGAGGGTCCGCCCATCACTGGAGTGGAGGTCACTGAGGTTGTCAAAAAGCTCCTCGGTGGTCGAGCTCCGGGGTTGGACGAGATCCGTCCAGAATATCTCAGGGCTCTGGATGTTGTAGGACTGTCTTGGTTGACACGTCTCTGCAACATCGCGTGGTCATCGGGGGCTGTACCTCTGGATTGGCAAACTGGGGTGGTGGTCCCAATTTTTAAGAAGGGGGACCGGAGGGTGTGTTCCAATTATCGGGGAATTACACTCCTCAGCCTACCTGGGAAAGTCTATGCAGGGGTACTAGAGAGGAGGATCCGACCGATAGTCGAACCTCGGATTCAGGAGGAACAATGTGGTTTTCGTCCTGGCCGCAGCACTCTTGACCAACTCTATATGCCCCACAGGATTCTGGAGGGGGCATGGGAATTTGCCCAATCTGTCCACATGTGCTTTGTGGATTTGGAGAAGGCTTTCGACCGTGTCCCTCGAAAGATCTTGTGGGGCGTGCTCCGAGAATACGGCGTTCCGGATCCATTGCTACGAGCTATTCGGTCGCTGTATCACCGGAGCCAGAGTTTGGTCCGTATTGGTAACAGCAGGTCGGATTCGTTTCCAGTGGGAGTTGGAGTCCGCCAAGGCTGTCCTTTGTCACCGATTCTGTTCATAATTTTTATGGACACAATTTCTAGGCGCAGTCGAGGCGATGAGGGGTTCTGGTTTGGTGGCCATCGGATACCGTCTCTGCTTTTTGCGGATGATGTTGTCCTTTTGGCTTCATCAAGTCGGGCCCTCCAGCTCTCATTGGAGCGATTCGCAGCTGAGTGCGAAGCAGCCGGGATGAAGATCAGTACCTCCAAGTCCGAGGCCATGGTTCTCAGTCGGACAATGGTGGAATGCACCCTCCGGGTCGGGAATGAGGTCCTGCCCCAAGTGGAGGAGTTTAAGTATCTTGGGGTCTTGTTTACGAGTGAGGGAAGGATGGAGCGAGAGATCGACAGACGGATCACTGCAGCCTCTGCTGTTAAGCGGTGCCTGTACCGGTCCGTCGTGGTGAAAAATTAGCTGAGCCGCAAGGCGAAGCTCTCAATTTACCAGTCAATCTACGTTCCAACCCTCACCTATGGTCACGAGCTTTGGGTAATGACCGAAAGAACAAGATCACGGATACAAGTGGCTGAAATGAGCTTTCTTCGCCGGGTGGCGGGGTTCTCCCTTAGAGATAGGGTGAGAAGCTCCGCCATCCGGGGAGAGCTCGGAGTAGATCCGCTGCTCCTCCGCATTGAGAGGGGCCAGTTGAGGTGGCTCGGGCATCTGGTCAGAATGCCCCCTGGACGCCTCCCTGGTGTGGTGTTTCGGGCATGCCCAACCGGGAAGAGACTCCGGGGTCGACCTAGAACTGGAGGGACTATGTCTCTCGGCTTGTCTGGGACCGCCTCGGTGTCCACCCGGGAGAGTTGGAGGAAGTGGCTCGGGAGAGGGACGTCTGGACCTCTTTGCTAAGGTTGCTGCCCCCGCGACCCGACCCTGGACTAAGTGGAAGAAGATGATGATGATGATGATGATGATAATGATGATGATGATACTGTTATCATAGTACAGAGGTTAACAAGTAGGTTGTCATTTTCATTGTAAGCTTGGTAAAGCACTTAATTAAAAAAATTCTAATGGAAAGACAAATGCTGTAATTTGATTCTTTTAATAAATTGTGCTACTTGGATGGTTGCGATACTGGCCTGACCACAGTGCACACACCTGATGTTGCTCACAGTGGTCCAAGGGACCGCTCAAGGGGTGGATGTGTTTGCTCAGGCACAAAGAAAATTTGAGGGAACGTTGCTCTGCTCCCGGTAACCTCATCGTTCTTCTTGCGTCCTTGTCGTTCACACACATGTATTCTGTCTTACTGAGGCTAACCTTCATTCCTCTCCTTTCCAACCTCTCTAAATTTTTCTCCGCTTGTTGTCTGCTCTGACTACAGATCACAATGTCATCTGCAAACATCATAGTCCATGGAGATTGTTGTCTAACCTCGTCTGTCAGCCTGCCCATCACCATAGTAAACAAGAAAGGGCTCAGCGGTCACCCTTGATGCAGTCCCACCTCCACCTTGAACGCTTCTGTGATGCTGATGGCACACCTGACCACTGTCTTACAGCTCTCATTCATGTCCTGTACCACTCGAACATACTCTTCTGCCACTCCAGACTTTCTCATGCAATACCACAGTTCCTCTCTTGGTACCCTATCATACACTTTCTCCAGATCCACAAAAGCACAGTGCAGCTCCCTCTGACCTTCTCTGGACTTCTTTACTAACACTTTAAAGCAAGCAGTGCATCTGTGGTGCTCTTTCGAGGCATGAAACCAAACTGTTGTTCAGAAATGCTGACCTCTGCCCTTAGTTTCACTTCCACTATTCTTTCCCATAACTTCACCGTATGGCTCATCAACTTTACCCCTCAGTAGTTGGCACAGTTCTGCACATATCCCTTGTTCTTAAAAATGGGCACCATCACACTTCTCCTCCAATCCTCCGGCATCCTCTTACTCTATAAGACCTTGTTAAATGTTCCTGTAAGAAAATCTACTTCCATACCTCCACAGGTACGTTATCAGGACCAACTGCCTTTCCACTGTTCATCCTCTTCAATGCCCTCCTCACTTCACCCTTACTAATCTTTGCTACTTCCTGGTCTTCAGTGGTCACCTCTTCTACTCTTTTTTCTCTCTCATTTTCCTCATTCATCAGCTCTTCAAAGTACTCTTTCCATTTTCCCAGCACACTTCTGCCATCAGTCAATCCATTTCCCTCTGTCCTAAATCATGCTAACTTGATGCACATCCTTCCCATCTCTATTTCTCTGCTGTGCCATCTTGTATAAATGATTTTCTCCCTCCTTACTGTCTAACCTAGCATACAAGTCATTATATGCCCTCTGTTTGGCCTTTGACACCGCTATCTTTGCCTTATGCTGTGTCTCTCTGTACTCCTGTTTACTCTCTTCAGTCCTCTGAATGTCCCATTTCTTCGTAGTTAACCTCTTCCTTTGTACACTACACACTCCTGCACTTCTTCATTCCACCACCAAGTCTCCTTATTTTCTTTCCTTCCAGAGGACACACCAAGTACTCTCGTACCTGTCTCCCTGATCATATTAGCTGTAGTTGTCCAGTCATCTGGAAACTTCCTGACCACCGAAAGCCTGTTTCACCTCCTCCTTGAAGACAACACGACCTTTTTCAGCTTCCTTCAGTTTGTCTTCTGCTCTGCCTTTTCCATCGTCACCTTCCTCACCATTAGCGCCATCCTGCACACCACCATCCTATGCTGTCTTGAAACACCCTCACTCACTACTACTTTGCAGCCACTGACTTCCGTCAAATTACATCATCTACACAAAATGTAGTCTACCTGTGTGCTTCTACCTACACTTTTATAAGTCACCCTATGCTCCTGTCTCATCTGGAAGGAAGTGTTCAGCACAGCCATTTCCATCCATTTTGCAAAATCTATCAGCATGTGTCCTTCTGTTTTCCTGTCCTGGATACCAAACCTGCCCATCACTTCCTCGTCCCCTCTGTTGCCTGCCCCAGCATGTCAGCATTCCAGAATCTCTCCTTCTCTTCTAGCTTACATCCTGCCTGTGGGGCATAAGCACGAACAACATTGAACATCACACCTTGAATTTCTAACTTGAGACTCCTCACTCTTTTCACTTCTCGAACATTCTTGACAAACCCCTCCTTCAAGATGACTCATACTCCATTTCTCTTCCTTTCCACGCCATGATAAAACAGCTTAAACCCTGCTCCTTAGCTTCTAGCCTTGCTACCTTTCTACCTGGTCTCCTGAACACACAGTATGTCCACCTTTCTCCGCTGCGTCATGTCACCGAGCTCTTTAGCTTTTCCTGCCATAGTTTCAACATTCAAAGTCCCTACTCTCAATCCTAGACTCATGCCTTTCCTCTTCTCTCTCCGCCTATGGACATGCCTCACACCTCTCCTTTTTCGAAAACAGTAGTCCACCTTCCACCAGCACCCTGTTGGAGAACAGCACTGATGGCAGTTGTTGTTAACCCGGGCCTCGGCCAAGCCGGTTTGGAAGTCATATTGATGATCTGCATAGTTGATTTGGCACAGGTTTACCTGCATGAGAACCGGCATAAGAAAGAACACTGGCTTGTGCCCCCGACCCCCCACCCCCACGGCTGCATTCACAGTGTCTAAGTTAAAAATCCATCAAACAACATTTCTTATTTCGTCAAAAAACATATTGCACAACACATTTTAAAACTGGCACTTTTTTTTGTTTGTTTTGCTTGGTCCTTTTATTATCCTCTTTTAATGAGGGTGCAGCTGATGAGGCCCAGCCATTGCTCCCATCAGCAGAGCTCCAGAGCATCAGAAATAAGCAACAGACAGGATGCAGAGAATTTCTACGCTGCAGCTTTATTTATCTGATTGTACTGTTGACCATATTAAACCTGGTCTTACAGCACCACCAATACTTTTCATACACAAAGACCAGGTGAATTACCTCATGCATGGACTCATTATGTGGAAACATAAAGATGTTTAGACTGGCTATATGGCATATTAAGAGAGGCACAGGGCAAAAGAAAGAGGCGTCACCTTGTGGTGTAAAACAGCATTACAGCTGTACACGGTGGCACTCTCACAGCAGCTATTGTCACTGCATCATATACAGCTGTTCATGAGTAGTTGCCCATTAGTCTCCCAGCTGGTGGTTGGAATCCAGCAATCTACACACTGTGTGGACACATGAATGTTTACTGTGCAACACTTTCAAAATTGATACTATTAACATGTGTATCAGAACTGCTCAATACAATTGGGTTTTTTGTCTGTTTGTTTGTTTGTTTTAAAACGTGACTTCCTATTTGATTCTACATGCACAGATTTGATTCCCCATCCTGAGTTCATGGCAGCAGAGTCAAAATCTACCAGGGGTACAGTCACCGCCCACCCCCCATCCTTCAGGCAGAGGTGAATGAAGGTATTTTTAGGGTAACCTCCTTTTTGAATGTTATGGAAAATACTGGGGCAGGTCGTGTCACTGGTCCGTTTACAGCAGGAATTTCAGCACAATATACAGAGAATGAAAAGTACTATGTGTACCCCATCAGCCCAGAGCAGAACACCCTATCCACATTATTACATCTTTAAATCATCCACTGGTTCAGGAACCTTTAAGAACACAAGAAAGTGGATTCTTGTATTCTTGTTCTGTTGTGTTATTAAAGATTGCGAAGTTCTGTTCTATTCCCCCCGTCTCCTGTGGTGGGGGTAAATAATAGATTTCAGCCAAAAAACAAACAAACAAAAAAAAGAAAAAGAAAATAATGGTCTTGTTTTTCAACTCTGGTATAGCAGAGTTCCTCTTCTTAGCTCGCACTGTTAAATCTTACATACACTACATTGGCGGTCACCAACCTTACTTGTGCCACAGACCAGTTTCATGTAACACATACATTAATTTCACAGACCCAGAGAGAAACCATTAAAAATAAAGTGCATAATCATACAACCCACCATCCCACTGAATTAGTTGGAAGCTCTCCAAAGTGTTTTACTCATTTTTGAGAGGTTTATTTTTTTATGGACTACATCAGATGACTAAGATGATTGTTTTTTTTGTTTGTTTGTTTTTTGTTTTCAAAATCAAAGATGTTGGCCCGGCAGTTGCGGACCTCTGCACTACATGCATGCGTATGAAATTATTTCTTCATTAGAAAATACAGAAATGGTAAATTCTCTCTGGCTTGGTGAATGTTGCTGAATTGAATATGTACCTCAAAATTCTGCCTCAGGGACTATTTAGTGTAGTGTCACCTCGGCTTTGATGAATAATTGTTAATCATGTCAGCCTGTCCAATTATTTTTGCTCTTGGGAAAATGGGAGATGATGTGTCAAAATGGTTATAAAGCCTAAATTGCAATAATATTTTCTTTTACCCTTTAAACTATATCTAGAAGTCTGCAATTACAATTACAAGGTCAGTGGTGGCCTGGGGGTAGAGGTGCTAGATCACTTATCCTAAGGTTGCAGGTTCAAGCCCTACTAATCACCAGGTCACCCCCCCCCCCCCAAGTGTAGCGAACAGGGTTATCAAAGTCCAGCCATGTCTCTCATTGTCTGTGGTATGAGGTTCATGTAAAAGAACCATTGCTGACTCTTGTCAAGAGGAGCTGTATAGCCTTCAGCATGCTTCTGCCCTACAATGACCTGGCGAGCTGTTCAGGGTGTAATTTGCCCTTAATCGGAGTGGTCTGGGATGGGAGTCAGCCTCCCTGTGGCCCTAATTAGGATTGAGCAGTTCAGAAAATAAAAGAATGAGTCTACAATCTAATCACATCTTTTCAATCATGAATTCATTCGGGTGGTGAACAGAGGTAAGTACACACAGAGGTAAGTACACAAATGCTACCACGTTTGTCATTCTTTCAAAGCAAATCGCATCTTGCAATTATTTAAAATAAGTAAACAAAGGCACACTTGCAGGACCTCAATCAAAAACCATAAAATTGTCCAGTTGTGAAATTTATTTGCCAGTTGCGAGACAAAACCTTCATTCGCTAAATCTCTGAATTGTTTGGGGTTAAGAGTCTGTCCTGCAATGCATCCCAGCTGACACTGGGTGAGAGGCAGAGTACACCCAGTACATTTTCCAAGGACACTCCAGAGCCAACACAAACAAACAGCCATTCACTCTCACATTCACATCTAGAGGTGATTCAAAACAGTCGATTAGACTGACATGCATGTTTTTAGACCGTAGAGACAACGGAAGCATGTGACAGAAACCCGCACATGTACAGAAAAGTCCTTGCAACCACAGGGTTTCATAACGGGTACCTTCTTGTTATGACAGGAGAGTGTTAAACCAGTTTGGCAGGTCATTCGTTCATGTATTTGCTGAGCCATTTAATCCAATTGAGGTATTGGGCTAGAGTCTATATGAACCAAGTATGCCCAAAGGCAGTGACCAGCCTGAACAAGGCTAATATGCATACAGACATTCACACTTACAAATTAAGCAATTTGAAACAGCCAATGAGCCGAATGTGCATCTGATTGGACTGTGGAAGGAAACTGGATCACACAGAGGAAACCCACTGAGACATTAATATAATATTATTATCAAAAATATTAAGACGTTTATAAAATGTATCAGACAAGCACCGGTGAAATGAAATAAAACAAAACAATACATTGTTTTTTAAAGGATATTTAGATTTGAGATTAAGGTTATTAAAGTTTATTGTTTTCACATTTTGTGGATGGATTTTACTTTCAAATAAATCACAACCAAGACTTTTCTGTGCGTGTTCAGGTTTCATTATACAAAAGCGCTGCTGAACTTTCAATTCTCACTGGTCAGAAATGGTCTGGGGAATTTTCAGCAGCAGCACTGACAGCTATACCAGCTGAAAAGCAAATCATACGATATTCCTGTGTACTTGCTAACATTACCACTTCTATAGCATCAACGCATCCATGAAAACTTCTTTAAAATATTCTCCACATAATCCAAGCCTGGGCGGCACGGGGGAAGTGGTGGCCTGGTGGTTAAGATCACTGATCCCAAGGTTGGGGGGTTCAAGCCCCACTCTCATCAGGTTGGATGGGCGCCACCCTCCCACGACCCTGATCAGGATTAAGCGGTTCAGAAAATAAATGAATGAATGAGCGGCACAGTGGTGTAGTGATTACGCTGTCCGCCTCACAGCAAAAATGTTTGATTGCAGGCTTGGGTGTTTCTATGTGGAGTTTGCGTGTTCTCCCTGTGCTTGCGTAGGTTTACGTCGGGTACTCTGGTTTCCTCCCACAGTCCAAAAAAACATGCACTGTTACAAATCACCCCAGCATGCATGTGAATGGTTCTTTGAGGGTTAGCCCTGCCAAGGCCTGGTGGGCTGTTCAGGGTGTATCCTGCCCTCTCCCAGAGTTGGTGGAGATGGGTGACAGCCTCTCCAAAACTTAAATTACTATTAATGCTGCACACCACATTTTGCTACGAATTTGGTAAGAAGAAATTGACTGATGGCAAGGATGCCCCATGGTATGACATAGTCAAGTATGGTCAGACATCGGTGAAAATACTCTCATTCCAAGATGACCACAGTCCGCCATTGATAAAATCCGTATTCAAGAAATAGAAGCCGCCATTTTAAAGGGCCGTTGCACCGTTCACCAACTAGCCCAAGATGTCAAGATCCACACGCTGGTTGAGGAAAAATCATACTCACTGTACCACTGCTACAGAAATTGTGGAAGGATTTCAAACCCGTGAGGCGTGGTATGCTGACTAAAGATGTTCACCTACAAGACCCTTTTTCACACCTCACATGTTGCACAGAAAAATGCAAAATTCTGCAGCAATAAAATTCATTCCCATTACTCTACCAAACATGCACCATCTCAATTCCACCTCGATCCAACCGTCCGGGTATTTTTGAAGGGAAAGCACTTAAAGACTTCTACGGACTAAGGTCTCTACAGCTGCATAAAACAAAGGTGTGTGACCCATGGTGGTACCCATGTAGAGAAAATGAATAACTGTGGTGAGATTGGTTCCTCTTGGTCTATGGGGAATGAGTCTTTAATCGTTTAAAGCTTGGCTCTCATTGCACATGACAACAGGATCCAACATGGCTCATGAAAATAAATAAATAAATAAACAAACAAACCATGTTGTGACGTAAAAAGGAAGAGTGCACATCTGAATACACTGAGAAAACTAATTATCTTTATTTCACTTCACATCCCAGCATCCTGCTGCTGATTATCTCCTCAAAGTCGCACATAATCAATACAGACTGGTGTGTAATACTTAATATTAAACAACCGAACGGGTTATTTTTTTAACACTAAAATGTGTGTGTGTGTGTGTGTGTGTGTGTGTGTGTGTGTGTGTGTGTGTGTGTGTGTGTGTGTGTCTGTGTGTGTAGTTGTTTGTTTGTGTTGCTACTCACATGGATGGCATGCTTGCAACAGCCTTTAAACTCGTTGGGTTGCGGATGAGTTTGTCTAGTGTGTTGACAATGTCGGTAAAACGTGGCCGAGCATTGCGGTCTTTCTGCCAGCAGTCCAACATGAGCTGGTGTAGAGCTGTAGGACAATCCATTGGGGCAGGCAGCCTGTAGTCTTGTTCTATTGCGTTAATAACCTGTAAACACACACACACACACACACACACACACACACACACACACACACACACACACACACACACACACACACACATTTGATTACATGAAACAGATGATGACGGGCCACCTCCAGTATATTTAACACTATCACTCAAATAATAGACAGATTAAAAGTAAATGCATCCCTCAGTAGAACATTTTATCAGATAGTTTTATTTGTGAAACTCATCTGATCAAACTTGTTAGCATTCAATATTATTATTAATTCATTTTTTGTACCCATTTATCTTAACTAGGGTCACAGGGAGGCTGGCGCACATCCCAGTCAACTCCAGGCGAAGGTGGGGTGCACCCTAGACAGCTCGCCAGGTCATCACAGGGCTGTCACTCACACAACAATTCACACTCACACCTAGGGGTGAACTGAAACTGCCAATTAATCTACTGTGCATGTTTTTGGACTGTGGGAGGAAACCAGAGAACCTGGAGTTAACCTGGGCAAGCACGTGGAGAACATGCAAACTACACACAGAAACACCCGAGCTAGGAATCGAACCCCAAGATCTGAACCCAAGATCTGAAAGGCAGACGTACTAACCACTACGCCACCATGCCCTCCGTGAACAGCTTGTAATAACATATCATTATTGTTACTATTAGTAACGTGTGTGTGTGTGTGTGTGTGTGTGTGTGTGTGTGTGTGTGTGTGTGTGTGTGTGTGTGTGTGTGTGTGAAAGTATTTTTAATGTTGGTCTCTATTTACTTTTGCTATTTTCTGTACACTCATTTATATGAATTAGTGAATCCAAGTTTTGACTGGTACTGAAAGTACTTCTCAGTTTTATTACATTTGAAAACAGCAACCAAACAGCATCTATTCAGAATTTATAAATATTTCTTTCTGTATATTTTGCTCACAGACTGAATGTGATGTGTGAGCAAAAATTCAGTTGTCAAAGGTGATGTCTCAGCAGCACATCTCTGCATGCACAGTCCTTCCACAAAACAGCAAGCATATTTCATTGGTTTGACATGATGTATAGTGGAATGTGTGTGTGTGTGTGTGTGTGTGTGTGTGTGTGTGTGTGTGTGTGTGTGTGTGTCGGGAGGGTGGGGTTGGAGGGGGGCATTATTGCTTACTCAAGTGAATTTTGACCAGTAAGCAAGAATTGACACTATAAGCAGTGCACGCCGAATGAGATACTCGGGATGTCCATGTACGCTCAAGTGTATAAATGTGTATGTGTCAGTTCAGGTGTTTATTACCTGGCAATAAGATCATAACATCTGTGTGTTTTCTAAATGCATTGGCTCTCTACCCACTGTGTGAAGGAGATAACTTCAGCACACACATCTACACGAAGCCAGCAGAAACACATCCAATATACAACTGCAGTCTTCTTCTTTTCCTTTCGGCTTTTCCCTTCAGGGTTCGCCACAGCAAACCACCCGCCTCCATCTCACCCTATCCTCTGTATTTTCTACTCTTACTCCAACTACCTTCATGTCCGCCTTCACCACATCCATAAATCTTCTCTTTGGTCTTCCTCTGGGCCTTCTGCCTGGTAGTTCCAACCTCAGCATCCTACTACCAATATATTCACTATCCCTCCTCTGTACATGTCCAAACCATCTCAATCTAGCCTCTCTGACTTTGTCTCCAAAACATCTTACATGGGCTGTCCCTCTGATGTACTCATTACTGATCCTATCCATCCTCAGATTACTGATCCTATCCATCCTCATTACTCCCAAAGAGAACCTCAACATTTTCATCTCTGCTACCTCCAGCTCTGCCGCCTGTCTTTTCGTCAGCGGAACTGTTTCTAAACCATACAATATTGCTGGCCTCATCACCGTCTTGTACACTTTTCCTTTCATTCTTGCCAATACCCTGCTATCACACATCACACCGGACAATTTTCTTCAACCATTCCAACCTGCCTGCACATGCTTCTTCACCTTTTTTCCACACTCTCCATTGCCCTGGATTGTTGAGCCTAAGTACTTAAAATCCTCCACCTTTTTTGTCTCTGCTCCCTGTAACCTCACCGTTTCTCTTGGGTCCTTGTCATTCACACACATGCATTATGTTTTACTGAGGCTAACCTTCATTCCGCTCCTTTCCAGGGCATACCTCCACCTCTCTAGATTTTCCTGCACTTGTGCTCTACTCTTGCTACAGATCACAATATTGTCTGCAAACATCATAGTCCATGGAGATTCTTGTCTAACCTCGTCTGTCAGCCTGTCCATCACCATAGCAAACAAGAAGGGACTCAGAGCTGACCCTTGATGCAGTCCCACCTCCACCTTGAACTCTTCTGTCACACCGACAGCACACCTCACCACTGTCTTACATCTCTCATACATGTCCTGCACCACTCTAACATACTTCTCTGCCACTCCACACTTCCTCATGCAATACCACAGTTCCTCTCTCGGCACCCTGTCATATGCTTTCTCCAAATTCACAAAGACACAATGCAGCTCCGTCTGACCTTCTCTGTACTTCTCTATTAACATCCTCAAGGCAAACACTGCGTCTGTGGTGCTCTTTCTTGGCATGAATCCAAACTGTTGTTCACAAGTGCTGACCGCTGCCCTTATTCTAGCTTCCACTATTCTTTCCCATAACTTCATTGTATGGCTCATCAACTTTATCCCTCTGTAGTTGCTACAACTCTGCACATCTACCTTGTTCTTAAAAATGGACACAAGCACACTTCTCCTCCAGTCCTCTGGCATCCTCTCACTCTCTAGGACCTTGTTGTTTCTTGTCAGAAAATCTACTGCGACCTGTCCTAGAGAGGTCCTCTCCTCCATCGGTATGTCATCAGGACCAACTGCCTTTCCACCGTTCATCCTCTTTAGTGCCCTCCTCACTTCACCCTTACTAATTTTTGCTACTTCCTGGTCCTCAACATCACCTCTTCTACTCTTTTTTCTCTCTCATGTTCCTCATTCATCAGCTCTTCAAAGTACTTTTTCCATCTTTCCAGCACACTTGTGTCATCAGTCAACACATTTCCCACTCTGTCCTTAATCACTCTAACTTGCTGTATGTCCTTCCAATCTTTATTTCTCTGCTGTGCCAACCTGTATAAATCATTTTCTCCCTCTTTACTGTCCAACCTAGCATACAAGTCATCATACGCCCTCTGTTTTGCCTTTGACACCACTACCTTCGTCTTACGCTGTGTCTCCCTGTACTCCTGTTTACTCTCTTCGGTCCTCTCAATGTCCCATTTCTTCTTAGCTAACCTCTTCCTTTGTACACACTCCTGCACTTCCTCATTCCACCACCAAGTCTCCTTATCTACTGTCCTTCCAGAGGACACGTCAAGTACTCTCCTACCTGTCTCCCTGGTCACATTAGCTGTAGTTGTCCAGTCATCTGGAAGCACTTCGTGACCACCCAATGCCTGTTTCAACTCCTCCTTGAAGACAACCCGACACTCTTCCTTTTTCAGCTTCCACCACTTTGTCTTCTGCTCTGCCTTTGCCTTTTTCACCTTCCTCAGCATCATCCATCATCCAGGCAACACTCTCACCCATGACTACTTTGCAGTCACTGACTTCCTTCAAATTACATCGCCTACACAAGATGTAGTCTACCTGTGTGCTCCTACCTCCACTTTAATAAGTCACCCTATGTTCCTCTCTCTTCTGGAAGAAAGTATTCACCACAGCCATTTCCATCCTTTTTGCAAAATCTATCAACATCTGTCCTTCTGTGTTCCTGTCCTGGATACCAAACCTGCCCATCACTTCCTTGTCCCCTCTGTTGCCTGCACCAACATGTCCATTGAAGTCTGCACCAATGACCACTCTTTCACCTCTGGGGGTACTCTGCATCACTTCATCTAACTCACTCCAGAATCCCTTCTCTTCTAGCTCACATCCTGCCTGTGGGGCATAAGCACTAACAACATTGAACATCACACCTTCAATTTCTAACTTGAGACTCATCACTTTGTCTGACACTCTTTTCACTTCTAGAAGATTCCTAACCAACCCCTCCTTCAAGATGACTCCTACTCCATTTCTCTTCCCATCCACACCATGAAAAAACAGCTTAATCCCCGCTCCCAAACTTCTAGCCTTGCTACCTGTCCACCTGGTCTCCTGAACACACAGTATGTCCACCATCCTCCTCTGCATTATGTCAGCCAGCTCTCTACCTTTTCCTGCCATAGTTCCAACATTCAAAGTCCCTACTCTCAGTCCTAAACTCATGCTTTTCCTCTTCTCTCTCTGCTTACGGACAAGCCTCCCGCCTTTCCTTCTTCGACCACTCCTTCTTCGACCAACTGTAGTCCAATGTCCATCAGCACCCTGTTGGTTAACAGCACTGATGTCATTGTTCACCCGGGCCTTGACTGATCCGGTATGAGATTTGTCTTTGCGGTTTGCATTTTGTATTTTGGCAAAGTTTTACGCCGGATGCCCTTCCCGTCACAACCCTCTGCATTTCTCCGGGCTTGGGACCGGCGTGAGGGTGGGAACGTGTTTATACCCCTCCTCACGGCTGCATTCAATATATACAACTGCAGTGCGTCAATATATAGTCACAGGTCACAGTGCACACAAACTAAGTCCAGGCGGGGAGGGGCCGAACGACGACTCCAGCCCTTGTGATCGTAAGGGATGAAGGCCGTGATGCTGGCTGGCGCAATCGCCTTGTCGGGTGTACTCTCCTCGAGCCATGTTTCACAGAAACAGCATAGAGCTGTCCTGTAGATCCCTCTGTGCTGCAATCTGAGCATGAGGCTCATCCATCTTGTTTCACAGGGACTGAACATTTTCAAGCAGTATGACCGGAATTGCTAACCTTCCACTTCTAACCAAGCCCCAGAGACTCTGTGAACTCCGCCTGGGCGCTTATTAGCCGGGGTGCGGATAACATTGAGCTACCATAGCATTTTAGCTTAGGAGTTGAGTGTGCTTAGTTATACACACCCGACGACACTCCGGTCTCATAGCTGTAGTAGGGTCGACCGGTCATAGATGAAAATAGTGCAAAACATGAACAAACAAATCAACAAATTAAAGAAATTAAAACGAACAAAGAAACAATTTGACTCTGAGAACTCTGCGACGTCCCCCTCTAGGCAGCGCCATCTTGGAGACATCACTCCAAGATGTCACTCCAAGTTCAATGTAAAAGGACATGAACGTAATAAAGTTTATCCTTTTGGTATCATTTGTTAAACATGCTACAGAACATAAAATCTCACGCACAAACATTCTAAACATTAACTTAGGTACTGTACAGGAATAATAATTGAAATAGACTTTAATACAACAGTTCAGAGGAAACTGTTGTTTCTTCAGGAGAAAGTCTTATTTCTTCAGAAGAGCCATGCAGCGTTTTCTATCGCTTAGCCAGAGAAGACGCACAGCGTTTGAGTGACATCATGGAGCTTAACTGGTACTTAACGCACACTAAAAAAAGGCTCATTGACAACTTGTGCGCGAATGAGGAAAAATGGGCATTACATCATTTCAACCAATCAGCAGAAAGGAGAACAGCCATTGGCTGAATTTGAGTGACGTGTCAGTTGCTTGGCAGTCTGCGAATACTCAAGCCATGAATACAAAGGCACGAATAGTCAAGGGCTTACTGTACAGTGGTAAGTTTATAGGGTATTTTACTTTTTTAATATTTTAACACTGAGTCCTGATTATATTACTCAGCCATGCTTGTGATGAATATTTCAATTTTACAGCATATGTTAGTTACTTTAGTAAAGGCAAGAAAATTAAGCTTTCTATATTTATTTGAAGAATAAAGAGTAAGCTGGCTGTCAAGCTCTGCTCAAGTCCATGCCCTGCAAGGATAGTAATAATCACCATTACAATTAGTCATTCATTCATTTTCTGAACCACTTAATCCGAATTAGGGTTGAGTCGCCCATCTCTGCCGACTCTGAGTGAGGGCAGAGTACACCCTGGATGGTTCTCCAGGTAATCGCAAGGCAGAAAGACACTGATGACTATGCATCTCTTCTTTACGAAGGTCAGCAATGGTTCTTTTAGATGAACCTCTCACCATCGACAGTGAGAGACATGGCCGGCCTCTGATAACCTAATTAGTGCACTGGGGGGACAGTGACAACCTGTTGAATGTGGGGCATGAACCCACAACCTTGAGATCAGTGAGCCAGAACCTTACCATCAGGCCACCTATATTATTATAATTATTTATTTATTTATTTATTTTAAGTGAAACTGAAAGATTTTAAAGCATTCTTTAAATATAATTAGTAGTAAAGCCTAATGTAAAATGATAGAAACACTGTATCTTTAACAAATGCATTGAATGTAACTTAAGTGAGATGGAGTCATAACAGCGACATATTCTATATTGCCCAATGCATGGTTGAGATGTAACTTATACAATATATTGCATGTAAATTATGGTATGTCTCATGTGCTATTTCGACAGTGAGAAACTCTGCAATATAAGCACTAAATATTTGGAAGTGAGCCTACACTGAAAGGGAGAATACTGTTCAACAGTGGAGTGGTTGATGACAGTGGAATGACTGATAGCCCCAATGTCACAGGGTTCGTCACATCTGTCTTCTTTCTCGTTCTCTGTATTTTAGTATTTTAGAATCCCTGGCTTACACTCAGCAATAATAAAACCTTCTGTTTACATGACACTATTATGAGTCTCTCTCTCTCTCTCTCTCTCTCTCTCTCTCTCTCTCTTTTTTTTTTTTGAAAAAACATTCTCCTTCTGAGATACCGGTGATCCTGGTCCTTCTGCTTTCTGAGTACTGTGGTCGATCCTGGTTTGTTGATGCTGACTGGAGTTCTCAGCTTGGAAGCCCCTCCCTCCTGTTGATGAAGATCTATATGTACCTAGATGTGCACATGCCTATTCACTGCTGGTGATATTAACTCACTTCCACACAATTAGTTAGGATGTACAGTTATGGTAAAACAAACCACTTTGGGCTGTAATGAAGTTTACAGTGTGTATCCTTATGGTCCTTATGGTCCAAATGCAGATGGGTTTCTCTTTTGGGCCTGGTTCCTCTCAAGGTCTCTTCTTTTGTCAACTGAGAGAGTTTTTCATTGCCACCATTGCTGTGGGCGACGCTCGCTTGGGGTGTGTGGGGGTTCTAGAAAATGTTTAAACCATGCCTCATTATTTTAAAGAAACATTACATGCTGACCCTGAGGAAAACTTACATCTTGATTTGACATGTCCCAGTATGGCCGCTCACCAAATGACATCACTTCCCACATAACAATGCCATAGCTCCACACGTCACTCGCTGATGTGAACTTCCTATAGGCGATAGCTTCTGGAGATGTCCACCGAACTGGGATTTTTCCTCCCTGAAAAGAAAAAAAATCACAACAAAATAGAAAAAGTAAGGGAAATGAATAAATGTATGGTATTCAGGTTTCAAAGAAGGAATGTGTCAAAACAAGGGTCTTCACTATATTCACACACACACACACACACACACACACACACACACACACACACACACACACACACACACACACACACATTTATTCATTCATTCATTTTCTGAGTCACTTAATCCTACGTAGGGTCACAGGGCAGCTGTTGCCCATCTCAGCCAACTCTGGGCAAGGGCAGAGTACACCTTAGACAGCTAACCAACATTAACATTATGTCCATATCAACTGAGATTAAATCAGTAGAATACAATTCGCCAAATTGGACTTTGACCACATTCTTAATTTTACATCATCTTTTAATGCCCACCATTCAGTAAATGTTGATTGCATACAGCTTGTAGAGATATGGTACGGTATATTACAGCATAATTTAGTAGAAAAAAATGCTAACCGGGTAAAGGAAAAATATTATTTATTAGAATTGTTATACCATTTCAGGCAAAATATAGACACACCCACTCATTCTAACTGAATTACTCATTGTAAATGAGTAGAAGGTGTGTCAAAACTTGTGATTGGGACTGTACATCTTTGTTATTATGTTAATACACTCCTTCTATCTGTATTACCTGTTGGGAAAACATGAGACAGTAATTAAATTTTGAAAATTATTTTATTTATTTATTTATTTATTTATTTATTTATTTATTTTTTGGTATGTGACAAAATTAGTATTTGCTATACACAGCTGTTGACAAAGCACAGATGTGGGAGTGAGAAAGAGTTGATGATAAAAAAGAATTATTAAAATTAAATAAATTAAAGGTAGTATATTGTAAAATTAATATGGGCTCACGAACCTCAGCTAAGGATTACACTAAATAAACAAAACATATTGTCAGATTAAGACAAACTTGTAGAATGTAAGACAACGCATAGAAGCTTCAGTTCAGCTACTGAAATCTGCATGACGAAGGAAAACCTCATTCCAAAGCACAGAGTTTAATGTGATGGTAAACTAACACAGATCACTGAATAACTCCTGTTTAAAATTTGAAATACAAATCTATTACAACGAATGAAACTCAGTGATTAAGGTACGAGCTTAAAACTGAGCAGATGAGGCATAAATAATGGGGCACAACAGGTGAACAGAAACTTAGTCACTAAATTAAAATATATTATTCTAAATTAAATAATACATTTTGCTAATTAATACTAAAATGCTTCTTATTAATACTAAAATGTATATGCTGACAGTTATTTTATAAATATATGTGAATTTATCATTAGTTTTCATTCTCCACTCTTCATGTTTAGATTTATAACGTTCATGCAGAATAAGAGGATTAGTGCAATATCTGGCAACAGTCTGAACAGCAAAGAGTGATCGTCGTCGTCGGCAGCCGTACGTCTCGAGAGATGATGGTGTAGTGCTATGGTAGGCATTTGCGGTAGTGACTGTAAAGGCCCACCCTAGAGTGACAGTTTCTTAAACAATTATTGCATACGAAAGGGCTTTGAGGAGCCATGGGGGCTGCCCTTTCTTTCCTCTTTGCTCTTTTCTCAGCTAGCTTGTTTATTCTGTTAGTTTCAGCTTTGTTGATCCCCTCGTTGACAGTGGTCTTCCAGAGCTGGTGTGTTTCAGCAGTGCCTTCCCAGGTGTTTATGTCGATGCCAGATAATTTCATGTCCCGCTTGCACACATCCTTGTACCGAAGCTGTGGTCTTCCTGTGTGGCGGAAGCCCTCACTCAGCTCTCCATACAACATGTCTTTAGGGATGCGCCCCTCGTCCATTCACCGTACGTGACCCAACCACCTAAGTCGTCTCTGGCTCAGAAGTGCGAGCAGACTTCGCATGCCAGAACGCTGTAGTACCTCGGTGTTGGTTACTCTGTCTTGCCATTTTATATGGAGCAGACGCCTGAGACAGCGAAGGTGGAAGCTGTTGAGCCGCTTTTCCTGACCAGCGTACGTGGACCAGGCCTGACTGCCATTAAGGAGTGTGCTGAGTACACAGGCCTGGTAGACACGTAGCTTGGTGTTCTCTGTTAGCTGGGTATTACTCCATACACGCTTGTTCAGTTTGGACATCATTGCAGCGGCTTTCCCGATTCTGCATGACATCTCTATGTCAAGAGAGAGAGCATTGGTGATAGTGGATCCCAGGTAGGTGAAGGAGCAGTCAAGCTGCGTGTTATTTATGTTGATGTTTGGGACTGTGTTTGTGCCCTGGGCCAGGATGTTTGTCTTCTTCAGGCTGATGGTCAGTCCAAATTCATTACAGGCATGGGACAGGGGATTGACTAGCTCTTGAAGACCAGCCTCAGTGTGGGACATCAGTGCAGTGTCATCCGCGAACATGCCTCACCTTCGTCTTAGCGCGCAGTCGAGCTATGTTAAACAATTTTCCATCTGACCTGGTGTGGATATGGATCTCTTCCTCACTGTCAGAGAAGGCATACTGAAGAAGCATCTAGAAGAATATCCCAAAGAGTGTCGGTGCTAGGTCGCAGCCTTGCTTCACACCACTGCTCACTGGGAAAGCTGCAGAAGTCCCACCATTGAAGCAGACTGTGCTGTACATGTCCTCGTGAAAGGAGGTCACGATATGAGGTAACCTTTGAGGACATCCAATCTTCTGCAGGAGGATGAAGAGTCCGCTTCTGCTGACCAGGTCGAATGCTTTAGTCAGGTCTATGAAAGCAATGTACAGGGGCTTCTGCTGCTCCCGACACTTCTCTTGCAGTTGACGAAGTGAGAAGATCATATCGACTGTGGATCGGCCTGCCCTGAAACCACACTGCGATTCTGGGTACACCCGGGAAGCAAGAATCTGAAGGCGAGTAAGGACAACACGAGCAAAGACTTTCCCTATGATGCTAAGGAGGGAGATGCCACAGTAGCTGTTACAGTCACTGCGGTCACCCTTGTTTTTGTAGAGGGTTACAATGTGTTTTTGTAGAGGGTTACAATCACGCATGTCCTGGGGGATGAACCCTTCCTTCCAGCATAAGCACAGCAGCTCATGGAGGTGCTGCAGGAGTGCTGGCTTGCCACTCTTCAAGACTTCAGGGGGGATACCATCCTTTCCAGGGGCTTTTCCACAGGCCAGACAATCAATGGCTTTGCCCAGTTCGTCCACTGAAGGCAGGTAAGCCAGATCCTTCATGACAGGCAAGTTTGGCAGGACATTTAATGCTGCATCGGTCCCCACATTCTTGGTTGCGTACAGCTCCAGGTAATGTTCCACCCAGCGTTCAAGCTGCTTGCCTTGGTCCGTGATCACCTCCCCGGTCTTGGTCTTGAGGGGTGCAGTCTTAATTGTGATTGGGCCAGTAGCTGTCTTGATGCCATTGTACATGGCCATTGCGTTGCCAGTTTCAGCTGCCATCTGGATCTTGCTGCAGAGGTTCAGCCAGAAGTTGTTTGCACAGCAGCGGGCTGTCTGCTGGGCCTTGTTTCGTGCAGCTTTGAGGGTGTCCCGAGTACTGGTACTGGGGTTTTGCTTGTATGCTTGGAGGGCTTCCCTCTTGGCTTCTGTCACAGGCTACATCTCCTCCCAGTGAGCCTCGTACCAGTCTACACTCCGACGCTCCTTTTTCCCAAAAGCAGTGAGGGCTGTTGTGTAGATAGTATCTCTTAGGAAGCTCCACTTGCTGTTGATGTATTTGCCAGGAGTCTGCAAAGCCAACTTCTCCTTGACTGTGTCATGAAACAGTTGGATTCGCTGGGGATCCCTTGAGGAGCAGGTGTTGATGCGTGGGAGGCCTTTAGTTTTAGAGTGATGGATCCTCTTTGTTGTCAGCCGTATCCTGCTTCCAACGAGGGTGTGGTCTGTGTCACAGTCTGCGCTATGGAAACTTTTAGTGTGGAGAACGCTGCTCAGATCCGTGCGCCTGGTGAGGATAAGGTCTTGCTGGTGCCAGTGGCAAGATCTGGGGTGTCTCCAGGAAACTTTGTGGCGGTCTTTGCACTTGAAGTATGTATTTGTTAAACACAGGCCATGATGGCAGCACAGTTCCAACAACCTCTGTCCATTCTCATTCATCCTGCCTATGCCTTGGTGACCAAGGCAGGAAGGCCAGGTGTCACAGTCGGCACCCACTCTAGCATTGAAGTCTCCTAGTAGGTAAAGTCCTTCAGTGCTGGGTATCCTGGAAATTGTATCATCCAGAGCCTCGTAAAACTGGTTCTTGGCCTCTGGGGTGGAACTGAGTGTTGGTGCCTAGATGCTGAGGAGATTTACAAAACCTGCAGTTGTAGAGAGGCATAAAGTGAGGATTCTCTCTGATCCACTGGTAGGAGGTTCAATCGCCGTAGTCAACGAGTTCTTCACAGCGAACCCGAGACTGCATGGTGACACGTCTGAATATCGACATGTCAGTTCATGGTCGATGACTGCAGTCTTGCGGGCATCGTCAATTTGCTGAAGCTCACTTGTCAGTCCAGGACATATAGTCTGTACGTTCCAGCTTGCTATTCGAATAGCTGGAGTCTTCGTATCTATCCGTTTTTGTCTGCCTGGTGCAGAATTTACAGCTTGCTTGTCGAGATGGTCAGTCCCTAAGCCCTGCGCACCCAGCAAGGCAGGCGAGCTGTGGCGGGACAGCACCTTACTGGCTGGGGGCTGCCCAGCTTGGAGCGGGCAGTCGCTGTCCAGTGAGACACGATGGTCTCTCCCACTGTCGGAAGTAGCCCCAGGCACCTGTATCCTACGCCAATCGGAATGAGCTTTTAACCGGTAACTGCTACTTCCCGTGTTGAGCCGAAGTCTTGCATCAACGCTGGATTGTCCTCTCCAGTGCGCTACGAGCCTGGGCAGGAACTATGGAGAACTTGTGCTGCCCAGACGTCAAGTCCCCCCTCTCGGCCTCGCAGATAGCATCCAAAGGAAAGGAAGATCCAGTACAATTTGGTATCAGCGCAGCTGCAGGAATTGCCAGAAGGTAGGGGAATCCTCAGACCAACTGCCTTAGGGGCTCCACTCCGGATTTCTGTAGGGTTTACAATCAAGGGAATCCACAAGGCAGTGGGACTATTTAACCCATAGTTGGGGATTTGGGTCATGGGCATCAGGGCATGTCCACATGCCAGTGGGCCTGCATGCCGCATGTCTGGGGGCCAAACCTCCTCCGAGTCCCCTGTAGTTCAGCCTGAGTCCGCAAGGTACTCAGTTACCATGTTTCGCCGCGAGGAGGCACTACATGGGGCTTGATGGTGGAGAGGCTATGTACTGGCAGGGAGAGACTTACTCACTCGGCTCCCCTTTTCACAGGCAAGCTGCTAGCCAGCGGTGTTAGTTGAAAGCGAGAGGTGACAAGCACTACTACTACTACGACCACAACTACCACACTTTGCGTATCACAACACCCATTTGACACATAGTGCATAATAAGCAAAGAGTGATATGTGGTGTGTATTCAACTGAAAACTAAAACTTGGAGTGCAGGTGCATGTGGATCAATAGAGGTGGTTGGAAATGGAGAAGAACATTCTAATTTTCTTGAAAACCAGTAGATGAGGTCTACATTATTTCTCTGTTCCTTAACGTTCTCCACACATTTCCTAGCCTCGATGGTGCTCAGTATTTACAAAGAAAAAAAAAAAAAATCACATCCCGATGGCAATCATGGCGACCTGTTAAGCCATTGTTGATTTCCGCAACAACAGCATTTCCCAGTGACTATAACATGCATGTGTGAAAGGGGTATAATCTGGACTAATGTTAACAAGTGGTTCATGTTATCGATTGACTGACCTTTCCTGGTGCCTGATGATAGAATTTATTGTGGTCAATCCAGAATCCTTTACCTTTGACAATACACCTTTTTTATCCCTGTGTGAAGGACTTATCGCAAAAAAAGCATAAACACATAGCACAACTGCTAAAAACAATGAGCTGTTCGTGATCACAGTGTTGTTTCTGGCATGTAGTGAACATAGTTTCATACTGGGGAAAATCACCCTGAACCAGAAGTATAGCAGTGTAGTATAGCAATGCAGTGGTGAGGGGATAGATCATGGTTAAGGCTCTCATTTCCGAGGGGTTCAAGCCCTGGACCATGAAGTTTCCACTGTTGAGCTCTTCAGCCCTCCGGTATATAAATAAATACAAATGTAAATAGCTCAGGATAAAACTGTCTGCCATAAATGTGAGTCACAACTTTTATTAGAGCAGGAAAATCTTATGCGACGCACCAGTCTGTCACATGGATTTTAAGTGACTAACAGGAGAGACTGTCAAGCTTGTTTTCCATCTGCCGAGAGATCCTCAAAAACACAATCAATGGATTCACCTGTAACTCATTGAGTTCAATTGTTCATTCTGTCACTCATTGCTTGCAGGAATTGTTTGTTACCTGCTAATTAATTAAATGAAAATCTTTAGCTAAAGAATATATGAGAGAAATTTCAATCGCCAAAGAAGTAATTAAAAAAAGCCACAACTGCCATAATGATTTAGAATCAAAGGATGAAAAAAAAAAAAAAATTATATATATATATATATTTATATATATATATATATATATACACACACCGTGTTTCCCTGAAAATAGGACCTAATCACAAAATAAGACCTAGCATGATTTTACAAGATGATTTTAATAAAAGCCTTCCCCTTAAAATAAGCCCGAGTTGAGAGCGGCAACAATTCATTGGCCTGCTACTCACTCAATCTAGGGCTCTAGGCGAAAGTGCTGACTCATCTAGTATTAGGCAGCTTTACCTAAGGTACGTTGATAAAGCATCAATCCTTGCGCGTTGAGGCTCAGTCGATGACGTCAGCGACTGCTTTAAATATTCTCGTTCTGCTTTGATTTCACCCTTACTAGAGTAGCCAAGAAGAGCACAAGAAAGATTTATTCAATCGATGACAAGAAAGGAATTGTGGAGGAATCATTGGACAAGAACCTTACTGTTTTCTGTAAAGAAAAGAATTTGGATCTCTGAATGGTTCGAAAATGGCGATCAGACTACAATAAACTTCAA
Organism: Plotosus lineatus; assembly: GCA_024760905.1. Taxonomy (NCBI): domain Eukaryota; kingdom Metazoa; phylum Chordata; class Actinopteri; order Siluriformes; family Plotosidae; genus Plotosus; species Plotosus lineatus. Next base: position 2,947,734 of record CM045743.1, read on the forward strand.
GAAAAAGTGGACGAGGGAAATGCAAGTAAATGAAAGTGTGGATCAGGTCGACTGCCACTCTTTCCTAAATTGGCAGACACCATCTCTGATTGGGTTGCTGAGAGGAGAGCAAAAGCTTTGGCTGTTCGCAGGGCGGATATTCAAACATTTGCCCTTAGAAATCTGCCACAATTCTCCAGAAGAATTCAAAGCATCGAATCATTGGTTGGATGGTTTCCTTCAGTGGCATGAACTTTCTCTGAGAAAGTCAACAACACTTTTTAAACTGGAAGATACCAAGATTATTAAACGTGCACTTGCATTTAAGTCTTTTGTTGACGGGGCAGACTTTTCTAAATACCGTCTCTTGGACATGATTGCTATGGATGAAACTGCTGTGTTCATGGGTCAAGGATCTCAATCGATAATTGATCAAAAGGGTGCATCGTCAAGTTACATTCCCTCCACTGGCTATGAAAGTGCACAAGTAACATGTATTCTGGCAATTTGTCTCAATGGAAGAAAAGCCCCACCTCTAATCATCACCAAAAGCAGGAAGGTTAGAATTGAACACGTTTCAGCCATCTGTGTTCTGGAAACTGAAAAGGCATGGTGCACACAAGCAGTTTTGAGGAAGTGGATCGACTTTATGCTGCCATTAATTTTGCAAAGAAGTCAAAGAGGTTTGATAATTTGGGATTCAGCCAGAACGCACCGTGCAAAAGACATGAAGAACTTCCTTGCAGAAAGGAGAATCGATCAAATCATGATTCCCGCAGGAATGACCGCTCTTCTCCAGACTCTTGACATTGGCATAAATAAACCATTCAAAGACCATTTAAGGATGGAAATTAATGATTACATTGAAAACAGAATGGTTAGAAATGAGCGTGGAAATTTTGTGAAGCAGAGACTGCAAGAGATTGTGAGTTGGGTGACAAATTCATGGAACAAAATCACAGACAGCTGTGTTTCCAATGCTCTTCGAGCAGGCTACCTGGATAAGAACTTCCCATTCAATGAGACCTTTATTGCTCAAAATGAGAAAGTAGGAGCGGAAATCCTACAGGAAATTGAGTTAAGCAATGCCACAAAAATTTTGGAATCCAGTGAATTACAAGACATTTCAGAGGATGATGATATGATAATTTTTGAATGAATTATTGTTCACCAGTTGCTGAATAAAAAGCATGTCATTGGTAAATAGGTATAAATTGTTTTTTGTAATTTCTGTTTATTTAAAAAAATTGTAATTTTATGTTTTATATTTATTTTTTGATGTAGAGCTTATAATAAGAAATGTAATGAATGAGAAATTGATTATGTAAAAAGGCATAAGATGTATAAAATATTTAAAAAATAAAGAAATATGAAATAAGTATATATAAAGACAAAGATATATTATAAGACATGTAATAGAGAAAAATGTATCATCACCTAAAAATAAGCCCTAGTATCATATTTCTGTACGAAAATTAATATAAGCCCTGTCTTAACCACTTAATGTCATTAGGTTCCAACGAAGCTGGAGATAAGGGTGGGGTACACCCTGAACAGCTTGGTGAGTATGCAAATAAAAACTGTATTGAATGAAGTTTCATGTAAACAAATATTAATTTTATTGTATTTAACCATTTTCAAATAACTTTAAAATGTGGGAGGTGTTTTTGTGTCATCCTGTATCATCGAAAATCTCTGCAAATGCGGAATAATTTTAGTGTGGAGCAGACAAGTCCAAAAATCAATATTGGATGACTGTGATCTTCGGGCCCTCAGGCTGCAATGCATTTAATACAGGCATGACTCTGTCACTCAAATCACTGCAGCAAAACTGAGAAGAACTCGGACACTGTGAGGGAAAAATTGCGTGACAGCATGCGGAAGAGACATCATCATACTGGACAGCAGGATTCAACATCTTCACTTTTCACACTTGTATACTATAAATTATGAAATCTACAGAACTGCAATCTGCTCAGAGGATGTTCAGTATGTGAGTATATTGTAAAGGAAAGTAAAACAGGGTTTGAATTATGGCACCAGTTCTTCGATATCAACATATCCATAGCACCCAGCTCTATGCATCCATTTATATTATCCTGTCAGCCAGGTATCCATCATCATCCCACAACTCGACACACAGTGGACAGCTTTGTAATGCGTAAAGTAATGAAAACTCACATGATAACCCTGTGATTTCATCAGTATTACAAAACTAGTTTGTTTATTAATAGAGAACGTTAATGTGCATGAATACACAATTAAGTGATGTTGTGAGAATGGAATCAATCGTATACAATTTGTATTTGTGCAAATGTAAACATGTGTTTGTATTTATGTTTTATTTTATTCATAAGTTGTCTGATTTGTTTGTTTAATATCTGTACACTGTTATTATAACCATTAACTTGCATTAAATGAACTGATGGATTAATGTCTTGTTCTCGTGGTTTTGTGCTCTCACCAGGGTCAAAGCAGTCTTTTAAAACTGGTTAATTCAATCAAACAGATTTTAAGATTGGAAATTTGAAACTGAAAGTAAAAATATCCTGATGATGAAAATATACATATGTTCATGTGTCGCAGGCACTTTTTTCATTTCACTTTAAACAATCTTAATTCATTAATTAAATTTTTGAATAGCTTAATCCGCAGGGCAGTGGTGGTCTAGTGGTATAGGGCGCTGGATCGCTGATCCAAAGGTTGGGGGTTCGAGTTCCACTCTCCACAAGGTTGTCACTGTCCCCCCCAGTGGAGCTAACTGGGTTATCAAAGGTGGGCCATGTCTCTCACTGTCTATGGTGTGAGGCATGTAAAAGAACCATTGCTGACTTTCGTAAAGAGTAGGCTGCAAAGCCGTCGGTGTGTTTCCACCCTGTGATTGCCTGGCGAGCTGTCCAGGGTGTACTCTGCCCTCGCCCAAAGTTGGCTGGCATGGGCACCAGCCTCCCCGTGACCCAAATGAGGATTAAGTGGTTACAGAAAATGGATGAATGAATGAATGAATAGCTTAATCCTAAGTAGGGTTGTGGAAAGGTTTGCGTCCATCTCACCTGACTCTGAGCGAGGGCAGAGTGTACCCAGGGCAGAAACACAGTGATGGCCCTGCAGCTTGTTCTTTATGAACAACAACAATCGTTCTTTTAGCTGACTTCCCCAACAGACAGTGAGAGACACGGCTGGCCTTTTAAAATCCAGTTAACTGAACTGAAGGGATAGTAGTGACAACCTGGTGATAGTGGAGCTTGAACACGTGACCTTCAGATCATCAATCCAGCAACCTACCAACTTTCCATCAGCATATATCTTAATACGTGCCATAATAATAATCGTCATGGAAATGCAGGTTCTCTGTGCTGATTACAGGTGAGGGTGTGCACATGTGTGTGCGTATGTGTGTGTGTGTGTGTGTGTGTGTGTGTGTGTGTGTATGTTCATGTGTACATGCATGTGTGCGTGTGTGTGAGTGTGTGTGCACGCGCGCACGATCGCAGTCCTGTGATGGCCTAATGAGCTCTTTAGGGTAATTAGATTCAGATAATGTCCACTACTACTGACATAAAGGCCCAGTCAAGCCCAAATTTCAACTATGAAATATTCTAAAAAAAGGAGAATCTGACTGGGAAGCAAATCCAGGACCTTTTTTGTTCCCTAATCAATGTTGGCTTTTTGGTTAGTAAAGATAGATCAGACTTTATGTTACAAGTCGTGATGCCGTTCCTTTGCTGTCTATCTTCTGATCTACCTTTTGCTGGTGTGATATAATGCAAGGTGCCTATTTGAACTTATCTTAGTCAGGCTGTACCTCCTGTACAACCTTCTCTATTGTCTCTGAATACAGATGGCACAGGAAGCACTGATACTCATACAGATACAGTATTTGCCAATGATAATTGATCTGCTCTTGCTCCTGAACATCATGGCGCAATTTAAGACAAAGATTTTTTTTCCACAGAAATCATTCAAAGACTTCTGAGGGGACATTCTGGGAGACAATGAGTTCATATGAGTAGCCTATCAGCGCTCATGATACGCCATGGAAGTCTGCTTGAATTCCCTCAAGCTATTTACTATTCTGTCTGTATCCCCGTTGCTGTTTTGCTGCACCTTTCATATGCATTTCAATATGAGAGCTTCACAAAGCTTTTCAGTCACACCAGAGTATTGGTAATATTTCTTTAGTATTAAAAATAATTGACTTATAAGATTCGTTTGTTCCAAAGATAGACAGTAGTAGGTACGCAGCTGGTGCTATAGGTACACAAGCATTAGTGGTTATTTAAGGCTTCGCTCAATTTGGGACTACATTTATATTCTTGTTTTAACTTTAAGCCATGTCATTACCAACATATCATTTCTTGCCAGTCAATAAGATTTATATCCTGTGTGTGTGTGTATATATATATATATACATACATACACCTCATTTGGCCACCTTAGTTCCATGCTGTTAAATTCGTTCGCTAACTCTTTAATAGTTAGGGTTATGCAATGGAGCCCATATTAGCCAGCCTTGGAATAAGGCAGGGTTGAATGTCCAGGTCTTTGGATTGTGCAAGGAAGCCAGGTGATGTATGAAAATGGCACACAGAAATGTAGTCACCAGGCACAGGACACAAACCCAACAGCTTTTTGCGGTGAGCTGGAAGTAGTACCCACAATGCCACTGCGCCACACCACATCAAATTTAGCACCAATAATTGGATAATTAACAAGTAACTGGCACTGCAATCAGCGGGAATGGTACACAAACCTTTCTTTCCCTCTGTTCACAGACAAATTCCATACCCAGTAAATTATTAACACTGCATGACAGGCTCCATGTGGGCACCATGATGTATCTAGGAAATCTGTCTGTTTGGGTGCTGGATAACATTATTATATACTAGTATATAATAATATATATATACACATACATACACACACACACACACTAGTATATACCCGAAAAAGTATTGGGCACGCAGAAAATTCTCTCTCTCTCTCTCTCTCTCTCTCTCTGTATATATATATATATATATATATATATATATATATATATATATATATATATATATATATATATATATATATATACATATATATATATATATATATATATATATATATATATATATATATATATATATATATATATATATATATATATATATATATATATATATATATATATATATATATATATATATATATATATATATTTACCAATCCAGTCACGAGCTCAACTGTCCATGGTACTTAAACTCTGGTGATATCCTCAGAGGAATAAAAAAAATAAATAAAAATAGAAAAAGGAAAGAGCGAAAGGTGAAAAAAAAAAAAAAAATGACATCCTCATAATTTATAGCCTGCTCCTGGCAATCCAGCGGCAGCATGTCCGCAATTAATCCACAGCTAGGCATTATGTGAGCTGTCAGTTACCTGTCACTACATTGCAGGCCAGCAGCAGCTCCAGATAGCTAATTTACAAGTTAACCATAGGCATGACACTGTGTCATTTATAAAACTCGCTGTTGCCATGCACAAATACACTTTATGTCTCTTTCCATTTACAGTATATAATCACTTCAGAGAAAATGTTGAAAAACCTAATACCAACTTAATAGTTTACCAACTCGCTCACTTATGCTTGTGGTTTCTTCTTGTGCTCTCTTTCCCCCAGCAGAAGCGGAACAGGACCTGACTTGCAGACGCGAGCAGTCATGTCCTGAACAGCGCATTGATCTCCCATACAATGCAAGCGTCTCCCATTGATCACCTCAGCTCTGCTTCCATAGAAGCCTCTGAGTTGATGCAGTTGGGATGCACCCAACTCACTGCTGTCAAGATTGTGCAAAAGCAACACAATCACCTCTGATTCTATTGTTTGAGCAATGATTACACTGTCAGATGCATTCCCAGCACTGCCCCTTGTCATCCACCGAGAGATGGAAATCTAGCTTCTGCTCGCTCCTCCTCAGTGACTCCAGCTCCTCTTCTCTCTTCCCATACATTGACCATGCAAGTACAGTTAGAGCCCTTGGAAAGATTTCATGTTTTCCTGGTGCTCACTGACATTCATCCACCAAGCCACTGCTGAGAAGCTCCAGATTTCACTATTTTCTACCCATCAGCCTCACTGCACCCAAGCCAGGAAGAAACCAAAATATGTTTCAACAACTTTAACTTGCTGACCCTAAATAATAACCAAAGAATAATCCTGATCTTTCATCTTAAAATCAATGATAATTTCATTCATCTTTTGACCGGTTAATCCTCATTAGGCTTATGGGGAGGTTGGCGCCCATCTCAGACAACTATAGGTGAGGGCAGAGTACACCCTGGCAGAAACGCACTGACGGCAACCCAATGGCGTCCTCTTTATAAACAATAGCAATGGTTCTTTTACATGGACCTCTCACCACAGACAGTGAGAGACATGATGGGCCTTTGATAGCCCAGTTAGCTGCACTGGAGGAACAGCAGTGACAACCCGGTGATCACGGGGCTTGAAACCCCAACCTTAGGATCAGTAATCCTGCACCTTACCACCAGACAACCACTGCGCCAACATGAGTCATAAGCTTAAAAAAATAAAATAAAAATAAATAAATAATAATAATAATAATAATAATAATAATAATAATAATAATAGTGTATTGTGTAAATAAATATATGAGAATATAATATTTTTAAAAGAAAATAAATGCTGGATAAATACTCATTCACTCATTTCCTGAAGTCCTTGATCCTGCTAGGATCACAGGGTGGGGTGGAGCCTATATTAGCCAAAACTGGGCAAAAGTGGGGGACACCCTAAACACTTTACAAGACCATCCCAGGCCCAACACACACACACACACACACACACACACACACACACACACACACACACACAATCTGCCATTTTAATTAATGTGCATTTCTTGGAAATGTGGGAGGAAACTGGTGTACCCAGAGGAAGACCATGCAAGCAAACATAACATGTAACATGCCTCTTGCTGTGAGGCAGCTGTGTTAACTACTTCATTGCTGCACTGACAAATATACAAAAAAAAAAAGAAATTTTATGGAAATATAAGATCAGTCGTTTAGTATACACGAAGTGTTCTCCTTTTACTGTGTAGGGAATATTATACACAGTCATTTAAAAATTAGAGCAACCCCCAGTGTTACACCCTTTGGCTGAAATAACTCTCGTAACCATGTACCAGTCTCGGACATCGATCTGTGGAAAGCATGCCCCAGTTGTCAATGCACAAATTCTTTCAGCTGTGAGATGTTCCAGGGGTTCCTCACATGCACAGCCCGTTTCAAGTCACCCTACTCCATCCCACTGGGAATAAGATCCAGGATTTGACTGGACCATTCCAGGACTTTCCACTCCTTAATTTTCAGTCAGTCCAGTGGATTTATTGGTATGTTTTGGGTCATTATCATGTTTCAGTGCCCAGTGTCACCTTTAATTTATTTACAGATGATGTCACATGTTCTTCAAGCCCCCTCTGATCCACAGTAGAATTCATGGTGGATTCTATGATGGTGAACCGGACAAGTGCTGCTGCAGCAAAGTATTTTCAAACCATGACACTTTCACCTCCGTGCTTTACAGTTGGTATGAGGTTCTTTCCCTGTAATGCTGTGTCTGGTTTCCAAAGAACATTATTCCAGAAGACCTGACCTTTGTCCATCATCTCTCTGGCAGACTTCAGCCTGTCCTTAAATGTTCTTTTACAGAGTGAAGGTTTCCTTGCACACGTCCCATGAAGGTCAAACTTGTGTCATCTGTTCCTGATAGTAAAGTCCTGTGCTTTCACATTGACAGTAGCGAGAACCTGCTGCAGCGCCTGTGATGATATTTTAGGGCTTTTGATGGCTTTTTTTAGCATCTTGCAGTCCGGGGTGAACTGCTCCGGGGTGAACTTGCTAGATCTGGGGATGGGGGCAGTTGGTTTGAACGTCCTCCACTAGTAAGCAATTTTCTGGATGGTGGATTTGGCTAATGTCACATTCTTTCATATGTTTCTAAATCCTTTACCAGACTCATAACCACCGCAGTCTTCTTTCTGAGGGTCTCAGACAGCTCTGTGGATCTCACCATGGTGCTCCGCCTCACTTCAACAGACAGGGGCACCAAACTAAATGTCTGAGGTTTAAATAGGGCAAGACTCCGTCACAATGCTGGGTAACGGTGCTCTAATCATATGACATGATCTGATACACCTGTGATCCGAGACACTTTGAGTGGGAAAATATGTGAGTGTGTCCTATTGATTTTCCTCCATTGGAATACATATTATTATTTATATCTTTTGTTTGATGAGTAAAAATGTGTTAATTTATGATATTTAATTACAATTAAATGACTTTCGTTTCCAGAAATAAAAACAAGATAGGACGTTGTTGTGTGAACAATTCTTAATACAGCGTTAACCATGTCATGGGGTGTTCTCAGTTTTTTTTTTTTTTTTTTTTTCACCTGACTCTATTGTTAAAATTCACGGTACACACACACACACACACACACACACACACACACACACACACACACACACACACACACACACACACACACACAGGATATCGACATTATTCATGATGAATAATGTTGCATATTACTGAAAGACAGAACAATGATTATACTTTCATGTCAAATGCCTATTAAAATACAGTAGATAAACATGGTGGTGTAGTGGTTGTCACGTTCGCCTCACAGCAAGAAGGAGGCCCTATGTTTGATTCCCAGCTCGGGCGTTTGTGTGGGGAGTTTGCGTATTCTCCCTGTGCTTGTGTGGGTTTCCTCCGGGTTCTCCGGTTTCCTCCCACAGTCCAAAAACATGCACAGTACATTCAATGGCTGTTCCAAAGTGTCCCTAGGTGTGAGTGTGAGGGTGACTGGTTGTGTGAGTGTTGGTCCTGCAATGGTCTGGTGAGCTGTCCAGGGTGTAATCGCCCTTGCCTAGAGTCGGCTAAGATGGACACCAGCCTCACCGCAACCCCAATTAGGATTAAGCGGTTCAGAAATTGAATGTGATAAATATGGAACTAGTATGTTAAGCTCAGCATAAATTTTAACCGCTGGCCATTATGTCACTCCACAAATGGGCACAAATCTAATTTAGTCATATCTCTCCACTCAGCTTTAATTCCAATTCGCAATCCAATTTAAGTTGCAATAATAGTAGCAGAAAAAATTATGCTATAACCAGATCTGGTGAGGTGTCTGCAGCTCGGCTTAACCTTCAGACCTTCTCTCTCTCTCTCTCACACAAACACACACACACACACACACACACACACACACACACACACACACACACACACACACTGGCCCTGAGGCTGAAGGCTCAAATTAAACCTAACTTCCCTAATCCTTTATCGTCTCTTTCCTTCCAATTTTCCGTCGTGGATTTTAATATTAGGTCATGACTTTGTTGTTGATTACCGAGTTAAAGAGACATATTTCTCTTCTATTTTGGGATCTTATCCATTTAAACAAATGTGATTATCAGCCGCAGTGCACTGTTGTAAAAGCTTGGTTAAAAAGGTTTTCATTTTTCGACAGGACGTGGGTGTGCATGTGTCTATGTGCATGGATCTCATTACTATAATTAGGAACGGCCTTGTTTTTCCATGCTCACACCTCTGTGGCCAAATGCTTTACTGTGGAAGTGGCTTCTCACATCGTATCAATTTAGTGATTTGCACTCGGTGAAGACTGTGTGACACACACGACACACAAAGTTTTGCTTAGCAAACCAATTTATGAGACACGACAAGTAAATCATAGCAGTATTGTGGACATCTCTCCAAAAGTATAGGTCTTGCTGTGAATTAAAGACATTTGTATATGAGATTAAACAGTGAATATGATAAAATAGTTTTTTTTTATTTCCTGGTATTTATTATGTTTATGTTAAACACTTACACTCATTCACTTCTCAATTCTACTACAGTCATGGTATGGATGGATGCAGCCTATCTCAGCCGACACTGGGCTAAGGCAGGGTAAACCCTAAACAGCTTGCCAGACCATAATTGGATCAACACACACACACACACACACACACACACACACACACACACACACACACACACACACGCACAAACCTAGGAGCAATTTAGAAGAGTTAATTAGCCTAATATGTATTTGGACTGTGGGAGGAGCCCAGAGTACCTTGAGGATCAACTAACCAATACAAGGGGTGGGTATTGCCTAGATCAGGGCTCGGCAACCTGTGGCTCCCCGAGCCTGATGTGGCTCTTTCACCTCTCTGGTGCGGCTCTGTGGCTTTTCAAAATAATGTAGTTTACGGTGGCCGACGGCTGCACCACAAGGTGCTTATTTACTCACATCTGAAGCACTTCGGGCTTCCAGGGGGTTAGAGACCTAAACCAACTTTCACCTGGATGATGTGGGTACCCTTCCAAAAATGCTCTTTTAGGGTTGAAAATTAAATAGATGAAAATTAATAGTCACGGATGTGGGCGGAGTGATTTTGTGTGTGTGTGTATGTGTGTGTGTCCACAAGAACACAAGAACACACATACAAAGTAACTCCGCCCACACCAAAGAAATATAATAAAGTCCTAAAAGAGCTGATGGCCAGCAGCAGCATGGCGAGCGAGAGATTTTTTTCCTCCGCCAGGCTTTGTAATCGAGGAATGGAAATCACAGCTGAAGTAGAGACGGTGGATGAGATCTGGTTATGCACAGCAATCTGTGAATTAAATAACTGTCCTCCCAGTGACAAAATAAAAGACTGGGTGTGGTTCAGTCTCCACTCTGAGAATGGGTCGGTCAGTGCAGTATTAAGCATTAATATTATTTAAAACAATGTTGATCAGGATCCTTTTTAAAATAAGTCTTCATATACTTTTCTGTGTTGATGTCTTTAGTAAATTAAATCTATGACAAAACAACATTAATATAACGAATAAAGAAACAAAAGATCAGACAAAGAGCGTGATGGTGAGGTAGGTGACCAAAAATTAAACCATTAACACATCCGGCTGTTCCCTGTCCCTCACTTCGTGGGATAGATATTCTTTTTCTTTATACAAATAAAAGAAAAATTCAAACACATTCATTCATTTTCTGAACCACTTAATCCTAATTAGGGTTGCGGGGAGGCTGGCGATTCTTTTTTTTTAATCTAAATGGTTTTGTTGCAAGCAGAATTGTAATTTAATTGCCCCTGCAGTCATTTAAATCAATGCAACACATTGTTTTTTTTTATATATTAACATGAAGGATAAAGGGGGAAAACATGATATGTAGTGTTATTTGATTTTAAATGTCAAAAAAAGGATTTGTGGCTCCCAGTGTTTTCTTTAATATGGAAAACGGGTCCAAATGGCTGTTGAATGGCAAAGGTTGCTGACTCCTGGTCTAGATTTTATGTATTGCGATATACTGTGATGTCGAGCATGTGTTGTGATGTGTATTGTGATATATTGCAAGAAGATTTCTAAATTAAAAGTGAGCCTGTTCTTGACAGTATTTATTCTTTATTTCAAAAAGAGAAAGCAGCAACATTAAACATGTTGTTTTTAGTCATTAAAATAAAAATTTTAATTATCAGAAAAAAAATCTGACCCCTAAGACATGAGAAAACAACACAGGAATCAGTCTCCCTTGCCCGGACGTGGGTCACCGGGGTTCCCTCCTGGAGCCAGGCCCAGGGGAGGGGCTCGAAGGCGAACGCCTGGTGGTCGGGCTTATGCCCATGGAGCCTGGCCGGGCCCAGCCCGAAAAGGAGACATGGGTCCGCCCTCCCATGGACCCACCACCCGTGGGAGGAGTTTTAGGGGTCGGGTGCAGTGTGAGTTGGGTGGCAGCCAAAGGCATGGGTTCTGTCGGACTGATCCTCGGCTGCTTACTCTGACCTTCGGGACATGGAATGTCACCTCTCTGGCGGGAAAGGAGCCTGATTTGGTGCGTGAGGTGGAGAGATACCGACTAGATATAGTCGGGCTCACCTCAACGCATAGCTTGGGCTCTGGAACCATCCATCTCGAAAGAGGCTGGACCTTCTTCTATTCTGGAGTTGCTCATGGGGAGAGGCGGCGAGCCGGTGTGGGTATTCTTGGTGCCCCCCGTCTCGGTGCCCAAATGTTGGGGTTCTCCCGGTTGACGAAAGGGTAGCTTCCTCCGTCTTCGGGTGGGGACGGGTCCTGACTGTTATTTGTGCTTATGCACCAAATGACAGTTCAGAGTACCCACCCTTTTGGAGTCTTTGGGGGTGTTGGAGAACGCTCCCTCGGGAGACTCGCTCGTTGTCTTGGGAGACTTCAACGCCCATGTGGGCAACGATAGTGTGACCTGGAAGGGTGTGATCGGTAGGTACGGCCTCTCCAGTCTGAATCCGAATGGTGTGTCGTTGTTGGACTTCTGTGCTCGTCATAGTTTGTCTATGACTAACACCATGTTCGAACATAAGGGTGTCCATAAGTGCACTTGGCACCAGGACACCCTAGGTCGCAGTTCGATGATTGAGTTTGTAGTCGTGTCATCGGACTTGGCGACCATATGTTCTGGACACTCGGGTGAAGAGAGGAGCTGAGCTGTCTACCGATCACTACCTGGTGGTGAGTTGGCTTCGGTGGTGTGGGAGGTTGCCTTCCAGACCTGGCAGGCCCAAGCGTGTAATCAGGGTCTGCTGGGAACGTTTGGCGGAGCCCCTGTCCGAGAGGCCTTTAACTCCCACCTCCGGCAGAGCTACAACCACGTTCGGAGGAGGCAGGGGACATGGAATCTGAATGGGCCATGTTTCGTGCCTCCATTGCTGAGGCGGCAGCCCATAGCTGTGGCCGTAAGGTCGCCGGTGCTTGTCGTGGGCGGTAATCCCGAACCCGGTGGTGGACACTTGCGTGAAGGGGGCCGTCCAGCTGAAGAAGGAGGCCTATCGGGTTTTATTAGCCTGTGGGACTCCTGAGGCAGCAAACGGGTACCGGCAGGCCAAACGTGCTGCAGCCGAGGCTGTCGCAGATGCAAAATCTCGGGCGTGGGAGGAGTTCGGTGAGGGCCTGGAGAGTGATTATCGGTTGGCCTCAAAAGGTTCTGGGCCACCATCCGACGCCTCAGGAGGGGGAAGCAGTTCTTCACAAACACTGTTTACGGTGGAGATGGGGAGCTGCTTACCTTGACTGGGGATGTTGTTGAGAGGTGGAGGGAATACTTTGAGGACCTTCTCAATCCCACCAACACGCCTCCGTGGAAGAGGAAGACCCTGGGGGTTCGGGTGAGGGTCCGCCCATCACTGGAGTGGAGGTCACTGAGGTTGTCAAAAGCTCCTCGGTGGTCGAGCTCGGGGTTGGACGAGATCCGCCCGGAATATCTCAGGACTCTGGATGTTGTAGGACTGTCTTGGTTGACACGCCTCTGCAACATCGCGTGGTCATCGGGGGCTGTACCTCTGGATTGGCAAACTGGGGTGGTGGTCCCAATTTTTAAGAAGGGGGACCGGAGGGTGTGTTCCAATTATCGGGGAATTACACTCCTCAGCCTACCTGGTAAAGTCTATGCAGGGGTACTAGAGAGGAGGATCTGACCGATAGTCGAACCTCGGATTCAGGAGGAACAATGTGGTTTTCGTCCTGGCCGCAGCACTCTTGACCAACTCTATACGCTCCACAGGATTCTGGAGGGGGCTTGGGAGTTTGCCCAATCTGTCCACATGTGCTTTGTGGATTTGGAGAAGGCTTTCGACCGTGTCCCTCGAAAGATCTTGTGGGGCGTGCTCCGAGAGTACGGCGTTCCGGATCCGTTGCTACGAGCTATTCGGTCGCTGTATCACCGGAGCCAGAGTTTGGTCCGTATTGGTAACAGCAGCTCGGATTCGTTTCCGGTGGGAGTTGGAGTCCGCCAAGGCTGTCCTTTGTCACCGATTCTGTTCATAATTTTTATGGACAGAATTTCTAGGCGCAGTCGAGGCGATGAGGGGTTCTGGTTCGGTGGCCATCGGATATCATCTCTGCTTTTGCGGATGATGTTGTCCTTTGGCTTCATCAAGTCGGGCCCTCCAGCTCTCATTGGAGCGATTCGCAGCTGAGTGCGAAGCAGCCGGGATGAAGATCAGTACCTCCAAGTCCGAGGCCATGGTTCTCAGTCGGACAATGGTGGAATGCACCCTCTGGGTCGGGGATGAGGTCCTGCCCCAAGTGGAGGAGTTTAAGTATCTTGGGGTCTTGTTTACGAGTGAGGGAAGGATGGAGCGAGAGATCGACAGACGGATCGCTGCAGCCTCTGCTGTTAAGCGGTGCCTGTACCGGTCCGTCGTGGTGAAAAAGGAGCTGAGCCGCAAGGCGAAGCTCTCAATTTACCAGTCGATCTACGTTCCAACCCTCACCTATGGTCACGAGCTTTGGGTAATGACCGAAAGAACAAGATCACGGATACAAGCGGCTGAAATGAGCTTTCTTCGCCGGGTGGCGGGGTTCTCCCTTAGAGATAGGGTGAGAAGCTCCGCCACCCGGGGAGAGCTCGGAGTAGATCCACTGCTCCTCCGCATTGAGAGGGGCCAGTTGAGGTGGCTCGGGCATCTGGTTAGAATGCCCCCCGGACGCCTCCCTGGTGTGGTGTTTCGGGCATGTCCAACCGGGAAGAGACCTCGGGGTCGACCTAGAACACGCTAGAGGGACTATGTCTCTTGGCTTGTCTGGGACCGCCTCGGTGTCCCCCCGGGAGAGTTGGAGGAAGTGGCTTGGGAGAGGGATGTCTGGACCTCTTTGCTAAGGTTGCTGCCCCCGCGACCCGACCCCGGACTAAGCGGAAGAAGATGAGATGATGAGAAAAAAAATCTACTTATGAAAATATCATGTTTTAAACTTTGGCACATACATGAACACTGAAATAGAACTGCATATTGAGCAAGACAAGCTATTCAAACATTAAATACTCATAACAAACTTAAGAATAATGTAAGTGCATCTAGTGATCTAAGGAACAAGTTTTCCTTACGAAATGTGCCAAACACGCCATTCAAACATTCAAGCAATGCACGAGTTGCTCTCCCATTGACTATCTCCCAACATCCCACCCTGCTGGCCTCCCATTGGCTAGGAGGCATGACACAGCTCACTTGAGCAGCAGCTTGTTTCATGAGTTTTTCGAGTGTGCTCATTACAACTTTATTTTTTGGCTCAGACCTTTAATCTTGCTTAAACATTTGTAATATTATAACTCTGCTAAGGAGACATGGTCAACACGAAGTAAGTAGCTTAAAAGGTATGCTTTTATTATTTTTAAAGGGTAGTATTGGGGGCCTTGGAACGATTCACACGTTTTACATGTAAAATGCGGTTCTACTTCGGAAAAATCCAGGTTATGAAACCGCCTCTGCAACGGATTAAATTCGTAAGGTGAGGTCTCACTGTATATATTATCAGCTGCAGTAACAGCATCATCAATGACAATCATTGTTTTTTTGTTTTTTTTTTTTCTCTGGAGAAGACACTTTTTGACAGGCATACTTATTATGACATGGAACTGGAACTGTGTACAGAAAGTATTTCACATCCAATCCCAATATATTATAATTAATGATGTAATGACATATTTATCAAAAAGCTATACAGTTGCTTTAGAAAGTTTAGAAAGTTTAGAAAGTTGCTTTAGAAAACACAATAAGTGAAAAAAAAGTGGTTCTGTCCTATACATGCAATGTCTACTTTCAGAAGATATTTTTTGATGGATGAAGGATTCTGACAAAGACACTCCAATTATAAATCGAATTTATGACCAGAACCTATTTCTAAATTGTATGAAAATACCCCTCCAAAAATAAAAGTTAGTGAGTAACTGGGAGACAGGTCAGATTGTTCTCAGGTAAAAGCTGTTGTTTTTTATTAGAGTGGAGAGAACTGAATTCGGTACTCGGTTAAAATTTATGCAATAGTTTCCTGTGAGCGAACTATTTATCAGAACTGAGAAAAGATTTCATCAGTGTAGCTGGGATTCATCTTCCTCTATATAACAATAAACAAGACAGTCATAAAGTATGCAAGTGCCTACTTAAATGGTACAATTTATAATTAAGGTATAATTTTAGAAAGATAATCCTGACCATGAAACAGCCCTAAATTGAGTTGAGAAGGAAAAAGCTGAAGATGTTATTGGAGAGAAGATGCTGAAGAGCCAGTGTAAAGGTCGTGCGTTTTGGGTGCTCGCGCGCAGATTCTTAAAATATCGGGTAATGGAAGAGTAGTAAGGATGTGACGAGAAGAATAAATAAACTATGTCCTCTGTGCCCACCTGTGGGTAAATTGTTTCATTTTCCATTTGAAACAATGCTGGACTCCTATAGCCATAATACAACCTGCCAGTTCATCCAACCACAGCATTTGTCATTCAGGAAGAGGCGGTGTGTGTGTGTGGGGGGGTGTCGGGTGTTAGTGGGGAAGATAGATCATTTTCTTTGCTTTTTCCCATTCAATTTCCTTCCTTCTTAGGCTTACTTTCCCCATGAGAGCCGATGGTCCTCGCTGTATGATTGCTGGGGAACAATCTTCCATTCATTCCGAACTCACCTTGTATTTTTACTTATGTTTTTTAAAACTGTGGCTGTATTATTCTGGTATTCTTAATAAATCATGTTATTCAGGAAGAGGAATGAATAATTCTGTAAGTGCGGTGATGGGTCTGGACTGAATGTAAGTCTCTCAGTGCAGACGGTCCCTGGGACTTTACAAAGTTAAAGAGATTTATCACTTTCTAAAGGCCTTGTCCTTGTGTTTGGAACAGCACATAACGTTGAAGACCAGACAAAGCGCTCACACCTAAGAGATTTTAATAAGTTACAATGACTGTTTAAAACGCGTAATTCAAATTAATAATCTCTTTTGTACCACACCTTTCACGCTCCTTCCTGCTTTACTCGTTATATAGCTTCACTCTGTACAGCATGATGATGTTTCGGTTAGTATGTCTGCCTCAGAGCAGCATGGTCCTGGATTTGAGTCCCGGGCTCGGTAAGGACATTTCCGTGGTCGGTTTGTATGGTCTCCTTGTGCTTGCATGAGTTTCCTCTGGGTACTTGGGTTTCCTCCCACAGACATGAACGTCTAACGAATGGACTGATCCATATTTGCCTTTACGTGTGAATGGTTGTGTGTCTGTTTCCCTGTGATAGACTGGTTAGCCCTTCAGCCCAGAGTCGTTTGAGATAGACGTCAGCCTGCCTGCAACACTAGTTGGATTCGACTTTGCAGAAAATTAATGAAAGAAAATATTATTTATAATTTATACTTTTTCGTTAAAGTGTCAAATAACAACATGAACAATTCACCTCATTTATTCATTTATTTTCTGAGAAACCTAATCCTAATTAGGGTCATGGGAAGGCTGGTGCTCATCTCAGCTGACTCTGGGCAGGTTGCAGGGAACACCCTGAACTGTTCACCAGCCATTGCAGGGCTAACACACCAACACAACCATTCACACTCATACCTAGGGGTGATTCGGAACAGCCTATTAAGCTACTGTACTCGTTTATGAACTGTAGAAGGAAGCCAGCGTATGTGAAACAAACCCATGCAGGCACAGGTAGATCGTGTTGGATGAGCTAACCACGGCACCACCGGACCAGCAACATGTTACTTCTCTTTTTACTGTATTCATTTTTAAAATCTTTCCCCCTTCCTCTTTCCTTTTCTTGGAAGTGGCTTTATCATTAAATTAAAAAAAAAAAAAAAAAAAAAAAATGACAAACTAGAAGGTCTTGGGTTTGAGTCCCGTTGGTGTATCCGTCTGGGTGCAGTTTAGCTCCATTCGAATAAATGGAGAAAGCTACTATTCGGGAGCCAGGGTTTAATATTTTCAACGTATTCTCATACACATCTAAAAAACTGGGTTCAGAGAAAGACGTGAAAGACGTGTGTGAAATGCAAATATAAGACAAATTTATTTTAATATCTGTATCCTTGTTGAGGAAATTTACTACATGCAGGAAATATTTAAGCGAGACATTTCCACAGCAGTTCTGAGAGAATACTGATGCTGTTTCTTTGGTCACCAGGTGATGGGGATGCTGACTCATGCATCTGTTATTTCTCAACACACGTCTCCAAGC
This sequence comes from Plotosus lineatus, assembly GCA_024760905.1. Classification (NCBI taxonomy): domain Eukaryota; kingdom Metazoa; phylum Chordata; class Actinopteri; order Siluriformes; family Plotosidae; genus Plotosus; species Plotosus lineatus. Next base: position 2,965,763 of record CM045743.1, read on the forward strand.
TGCTGATCTCACTCAGGATTATTCTAACTCATTCTGATGAAAGCACGATCCACCCTCTTTTCATACATGAACTCACCGGTGCTTACCATTGTATGAATATGATTATTTATAAATATAAAAAAGAGACACTTAGACTGGGAAATATGATGAGATGCAAAGGCTCTCACTCACTCACTCACTCACTCACTCACTCACTCACTCACTCACTCACTCACTCACTTTACTCACTCACTCACTCACTCACTCACTCACTCACTCACTTTACTCACTTTACTCACTCACTCACTCACTCACTCACTCACTCACTCACTCACTCACTCACTCACTCACTCACATATTTGCAAAAACATTTAATCCCACTAAGATTGTGAGGAGACTGGAACCCGGAATCTCAGCCAACACTATCCAAATGCAGAGTACACCCTGAACAATTTGTCAGTCCATCACAGGTCAGCACACATGCATTCATTCACATGTACATTCATTCATATACATGAGCAGATTTTTGAAGGTAAATGTGCAGTAAATGTCTCAGATTCTGCTACCAATAAACACACAAACGTGAAAACACACACATCTGCTCTGTACGATCTGAACATCCAGGTATGTGAGAGGGTAGACCCATTTCAGCAGAAAACTTTTAGTTCTGATTACTAAAATGTTTAAACGTGTTGTGTTCCCCAGCATTTTATTCATTCAAATTAGGGTTGCAGGGAAGCTGGTGCCCATCTCAGTCGACTATGGTGAGGGCAGAGTACACCCTGGACAGCTCGCCAGGCCATCTCAGGGCAGGAACACGCTGATGGCTATGCTTGATGAAAGTCAGCAATGGTTCTTTTACATGAGCCTCTCACCAGAGACAGTGAGAGACATGTCTGGCCTTTGATAACCCAATTAGTCCACTGGGGAGACATCGATGACACCCGTTTCTAGTGAGACTTGAATATGTTTAGATTGGGTGTTAGATGTCAGTGAACGATGAGGTTTATAAACCTCTTGTTTTTTATGCATTTTGAAAACTCATACGGTCTCACTGCTCCTGTGGCCCTGACACACTCGGCTCCGTTATCAAATCGCAAATGTTTGTGACTAAAGTGATGCAAATACTTAAAAAAACAAAAAAACAACAACAACAACAACAACAACAACAAAAAGCACAGATAACAGCTTGTAAATGTAAGACCAGTGCGGTGCGGAGTACTGTGAACAAAGGAGTGTATAATTATGAGAAGCTGTGCAGAATAATGATATGAGGAGCAAAACGGAGTGCAGACTGTAAGCAGACAGGCATTAATTTACACAGGAAAAACAGAAATGGAAAAATGGATGCAGAACAGATAAACTGTTAAAAGATCACTTGGATCATCGCACTAAATAATATCTAAATAAATACTCATATAGAAAAGAACAAATGATGACAGAATTAATGTGAAAAGATGACAAAAATAACAATTGAATATGGGAATATAACAATATTCTTATTCTTATTTTTATGTGTGTAAATTGTAGAAATTGATGTAAAGATAGACATAGGCCCTGCGATGACCTGTGATGACCTGGCAAGCTGCCCAGGGTGTACTCTGCCCTCACCCAGGATCAACTGAGGAGGGTGCCAACATCCCTGCGACTCTAATCGTGATTAGGCAGCTTAGACACTGAAAGGATGAGTGACTGAATATGAAGGTATAGGTAAATAATTAGAAAGACAGGTCGATGGGCGGGTGAATAGATGGCGGACTGACAGGACTGAACAATGCAATATTAGCGTATGGATGATGATGTCTGGCTTGCTACATGGATTAATGGATGGATGGCTGACCCAGTCCAAGGTAAGAAGAGCAGCGATGGCACAGTGGCTAATGCTCTGGTTTAGTGATCCAAAGGTTAGCTGTTTCAGCACCAGTCTTCCACTGTTGGGCCCTTATCCAAGGCCCTCAACCTTCAATTGCTTCATTCTATAAAAGTGATAAATGTTATTTGAATATTTATACAGTTCTATCTAAGGGGAATCATCGTACTGAGCATGAGAAAGACAACATGATATATTATTTCTTCCTGTAGTCACTGTGACACGATATTAACCAGGAGCTTAATGAAATACAATTAAGATCTCGTGGTCCTCCTGTCTTTCTGCTGCCATGTGAGAACACTAATTGGCTGACTGCACTGACTTATGGGAAGAACTGTAATATATATAGTATACACAGTATAGTCTACACAGTAGAAATATGTACAGGAATGCAGTAATTAATTCAAAGACGAGAAGAGAGAACCTGCAAAAGAAGAAAAAAAAAGATATTGCTCTGTCAGCAAACAATCAGCTTGGCTGATTGGCTCAGAGCCATGACCTCATATCTGACTATTTTAGAGCTACTGTGATTGGCCCACCACAGGCAGTAAACTAATTAACAGTGTGCAAAATACAAAGACAGCATGCAAAACCAAAGACTCCACAGGCTTTTCTCAGCTGTGCAAACACACACACACACACACACACACACACACACACACACACACACACACACACACACACACACACACACACACTTCAAAAGTCAATAGTCAATAAAAGAGAAGGCAAAAACTTTACAAAAAAATTACAGACTCAACAATGGACAACTCATATTACATAGGAGAGAAAAAAATAATAATAAATTGTACACTCTGCAAAGACTGTATTGATGCACAATTGCCCTTTCACATAAAATAGATGTGCAAGCATGCAAGTAATACATTTTAAAAATAGCAAGGGGTTATAAAACTGCTGTTGTACTTCACAATGAAGATTACTGTAGACACACACATAACACATCAATGTGTAACTCAAATTAAGGCAGCAGAGGAACAGCATCAGTTCCAAACAGGGAGGAGTCAGGAAGGACCAGGAGGTAACATGTTATGATGTATAACATGTTACATGCTATGTTCCAGTGTGTGTGTGTGTGTGTGTGTGTGTGTGTGTGTGTGTGTGCATGGCATCCGCCTATGTCTTTTCTGAACCCATTGGGCTAAAAGTGCTATTGGTCACTGAACCAATGCCAGGCTTTCACAGACCAAACATGAGAATAATTTTAATAACTTGAACTGCAATCAGTCATCAATGGAGAACAAGACTTTCTTGATAGGCAATTGTGAACATTTGTCCATTCATTCATTTCCTGGACTGATTAATCCTAATTAGGTTTACGGGGAGGCTGGAGCACATTTCAGCCAACTCTGAGCAATGGCAGAGTACACCCTGGACAGCTTGCCAGGCCATCAAAGGGCAGAAACACTCTGATGGCTTTGCAACTACTCTTGTCGAAAGTCAGCAATAGTTCTTTTACGTGAACCTCCTGCCACAGACACTGAGAGACATGACTATCCTTTGATAACCCACTTAGTGCACCTGGGGGACAGCAGTGGACAATCTGTTGATAATGAGGCTTCAACCCTCAACCTTGGGATCAGTAATCCAGCACCTTACCACCAGGCCCCCACTGCCCGCAATTGTGCACATGTGCCAGTTTTTGGACAAACCAGATTCCAAAAATGTTGGGACATTATACAAATTGTGAATAAAAACTGAATGCAATTATGTGGAAGTGTCAAATTTCAATAATACATTCAATAAAATATGTTGATTTTAAATTTCATGGTGTCAACAATTCTCAAAAAAGTTGGGACAGGTAGCGATGAGAGGCCGGAAAAGTCAATTGCATTTATAACGAACAGCTGGAAGACCAATTACCACTAATGAAATTCCAACATTTTTGGAATCCGATTTGTATTTTAGGTCTATGGGCCATTGTCTGTCTACACTAGAATATAACTGGTGCATTCTAGGTGGGGGCCTTGGTGGCCCGCTGTGAGGTGCTGGAATGAATTCTAGGTGTTTTAAGTGTGAGCAAAATAAGCCATTCCCGGCATAAGCAATTACAACACCATTATAGAGGTGATCACAGGAATCTACCTCAAATATACTCACCAAGATTTTTACACATCAGATTAAACACTCGATACGGCACGAGATATGGTCTTTCATTTTGATAGGACCTTGCCCATGCCAACATACATCAAATTTGATCCATAACAACAGGGTTTGAGTACGAAAAAGGAGTCTTAAGTTTCAAGTGCACGGCACAGTGTTGTACTGATTAGCACATCCACCTTACAGCAAGAAGGTCCATGTTTTATATATATATTCATTTTCTGTACCTGCTTAATCCTAATTTGAGTCGCGGGGAAGCTGGTGCCCATCCCAGCCGACTTCGGACAAGGGCAGAGTACACTCTGGACAGCTCGCCAGGCCATCGCAGGGCGGAAACACACTGACGGCTTTGCAGCCTACTCTTGTCTTGTCGAAAGTCTATATATATATATATATATATATATATATATATATATATATATATATATATAGAGGATTTTCTGAGTATATCCTTCCGTAGGAGAGTGCTCAATACTTTTTGGTAGAGCAAATAAACAAAAGGACAGGACAAAGACTTTCTATTGAAACTCCATTTATCACAACAGATCTGTTTCGAGGGGTGGTGAAACCATCCTCTCTCTTCAGGTGATTAAAGAGGAATCAGAGGATGATCAAGATGATGATCAAGATGAAGATGATGAAGAATCAAAGGATGGTTTCACCACCCCTCGAAACAGATCTGTAGTGATAAATGGAGTTTCAATAGAAAGTCTTTGTCCTGTCCTTTTGTGTATATATATATATATATATATATATATATATATATATATATATATATTGTGAACAACAGTTTGGTTTCATGCCCAGAAAGAGCACCACAGATGCAGTGTTTGCCTTGAGGATGTTAATGGAGAAGTACAGAGAAGGTCAGACGGAGCTGCATTGTGCCTTTGTGGATCTGGAGAAAGCATATGACAGAGTGCCGAGAGAAGAACTGTGGTATTGCATGAGGAAGTCTGGAGTGGCAGAGAAGTATATTAGAGTGGTGCAGGACATGTATGAGAGATGTAAGACAGTGGTGAGGTGTGCTGTCGGTGTGACAGAAGAGTTCAAGGTGGAGGTGGGACTGCATCAAGGGTCAGCTCTCAGCCCCTTCTTGTTCGCTATGGTGATGGACAGGCTGACAGACGAGGTTAGACAAGATTCCCCATGGACTATGATGTTTGCAGATGACATTGTAATCTGTAGTGAGAGCAGAGAACAAGTGCATGAAAATCTAGAGAGGTGGAGGTATGCCCTGGAAAGGAGGGGAATGAAGATTAGCCTCAGTAAGACAGAATACATGTGCATGAATGCCAAGGACCAAAGAGGAACGGTGAGATTACAGGAGGCAGAGATAAGAAAGGTGGAGGATTTTAAGTACTTAGGCTCAACAATCCAGAGCAATGGAGAGTGTGGAAAAGAGGTGAAGAAGCGTGTGCAGGCAGGTTGGAATGGTTGGAGAAAAGTGTCCGGTGTGATGTGTGATAGGAGGGTATCGGCAAAAATGAAAGGAAAAGTGTACAAGACGGTGTTGAGGCCAACGATGCTGTATGGGTTAGAAACAGTGGCCCTGGGGAAAAGACAGGAGGCAGAGTTGGAGGTAGCAGAGATGAAAATGTTGAGGTTCTCTTTGGGAGTAACGAGGATGGATAGGATTAGGAATGAGCACGCCAGAGGGACAGCACATGTAAGACGTTTTGGAGACAAAGTCAGAGAGGCTAGATTGAGATGGTTTGGACATGTACAGAGGAGGGATAGTGAGTATATTGGTAATAGGATGCTGAGGCTGGAACTACCAGGCAAAAGGCCTAGAGGAAGACCAAAGAGACGATTCATGGATGTGGTAAAGGAGGACATGAAGGTCGTTGGTGTAAGAGAAGAAGATGCAAAGGATAGGGTGAGATGGAGGCAGATGATTCGCTGTGGCGACCCCTGAAGGGAAAAGCCGAAAGGAAAAGAAGAAGATATATATATATATATATGTAAACTTCATATTTATTTCATATATATATATATATATATATATATATATATATATATATATATATATATATATATGAAATAAATATGAAGTTTTAATAAAACATTTTCAGAACAATTTCAAGACGATCCAAAGTTTTGTGCATATCAGGAATATGCCATCTGATTCAAGCAAAATGAGAATTAATCATGAGATATTTGATTTGGACTTATGGTCCAACATGCATTTACCTTGATTTTAGAGCCACCTGGAGGTCCACATAATTGTCATTTCTGTTATGTAGATTCTACAAGAGATTTTCGTTCTATAAATTTAACTTGATTCTCTTGAATGTAACTTGTGAATTCCAAAGCATTGTATTTGTTAGCATAAAATATGCTTACTTTAACAATCACAATAGCATTGTCATGGTGGGCACATGGTTGGCCCTTAAGTGTATCTACCAAGGTTCGCACAAACTTGTCATATTTATAGCATCCATACAGACTAATGCTCACCAAATCTGATCGAGATCATCTGCGTGTCATCATGGATGCAATCTATGCTTGGCAGCAGGAGAAGGCAGGACCTTGGTAAGCTGATGACTGGTGTCAGAAACTGGTTCAAGAGATGTGGAATGCCACCTCACTGTTGGAGAAGGAGCATGAGCTGGTATATGAGGTGGAAGGGTACCAACTAGATATAGTTGTACTTAGCTCAATGCACAGTTTGTTCTATGGAATCAAAGTCCTGGAGAGGTGCTGGACTTTCTCACACTCTGAAATTGAGAGAGATGCACCAGGTGGGTGTGGGCATACAAACAAAGGCCCTGACTGGGTGCTTCAGTGTTAGCAGGGTCTTCTCTCTGAAGCGACAAGCTACAGGACCAAGGCTTTTGTGTTCTTTCTACTTATGTACTAGGTGGGTTACCTGGCCTTCTTGGAGTCTTTAAGTGCTGTCCTGGAAAGAATGTCATCTGAGGTTTCCATTCTTCATCTGCTGGACTTCAATGCCCATGTGGGAAAAGATAAAGTGATCTGGAAGAGAGTGATAAGGAGGAATGGCCTCCCTGATCTTTAATGCCATGTTTTGTTACTGGAACTTTACGCTCATCATGGACTGTCCATAATAATCAGCATGTTCAAATATAAGGTGTTTCCTAGGTGTAACGTTTACCAGACTGCCTTTGGCCGAAGTTCAATGATCAACTAGTTGTTACATCATTAGACATGTGGCCACATGTCACATAGTCAGGTAAAGAAAGGGGCAGAGTTGTCAACTGGTGAGCATCTGGTAGTGAGTTGGATTTAGTGAAGGGGAAGAATTCCAGCCAGAAGACTTGATAAAAACAAAGGTGTAGTGTGGGAAAACTGGGAACATCTTGCAGATACGCTCATCCAAATGATATTCAACTCATTATTGTGGGTCTAGCTTCCAGGAGCTGTGCTCAAATGGTCAAACTAGCCTGTGGCGGCAGCAGCCTGAGAACCCAGTAGTGGACACTGGTGGTGAAACAACTCTTCAAGCTGAAGGAGGCCTTTTGCGCTTGGCTGTTACAAATGTCTCCTGCCGTTCCGCTGATAAGATAGTTTGCAAAGCTGAGTTCAGAGAATGCCGTGAGATCAAAGCAGAGATAAAAATCCATAAGATTAAAGAAGCAGTGGGCTGAACGTTGATTAACACTGCATCCATCCACACTGTGAAAGCTCATAACCCTCAGAAACTTATTAGAGCTATACTGTGGTAACCACTATAACATGGTGGACACTTGTGGTAAAGGAGGCATTCAAGCTGAAGAAGGAGGCCTTTTGCGCTTGATTTCTTTCAAAAGTCTTCTGCAGTACCTGCCAGGTGTGAGTTCAGTAAGACCATAGGGATGGCCTCAAACAAGTTCTGGAAAGCAACTTGACAGCTTTAAAAGAAAAATCAAAGCCTGTACCAGTATGTGCATAATTTGGGTGGAGACCTGCTGACCCCAACTCTATACTCTAGTGATGTAAAGAGCACTTTAAGGATTTTATTCTGACCTCAAAGTCTGGGACAAAAAGACAAGTTGATTAGCTTGGCACAGTTCACCAGTGTCCACTGAATGGTGGACCAACTCTTTACCCTTGCAGAGTTGCTTAGGGGTCATGGGAGTTTGTGGAGTGTGCACTGTAAACTTGGAGAAGGCCTACAACACTATGAGCCATGGAGGATTATGTTGGGGTGTTAAGGGAGCACATGGTATGTGGGCAATTGCTGCAAGCTATCAACTTCCTATACAACAAAAGCATGAGCTAGGCTTACATTCTCATCAATTAGTTGAACTAATTTCTGTTGCATGATGTACTCCACAAGGGCTGCTGCTGAGAAGGCCTTGGGGCAGACCCAGAACTAACTGGAGGAATTAAATATCCCATCCGGCCTAGGAACATCTTGGATTCTCTCCCAAAGAAGCTCAAGAAGATTGCTGAGAAGAGAAATGTCTGGGTTTCCCGTCTAGATCAATTTTACCTCTGACCAAACCTCAGATATGTGGATGGATAAGTAATCATCATCAGCAGAATTATCATCATCATATGGGTTTCAAACAGGTGCCTCTTCCCCCCAGTTTAGGTAATCAGATTATTAAAGGCCCCTCTATGTCGATGGTGAGAGGTTCATATAAAACAACTATTGCTGACTTTTGTCAAGAGGAGCTGCAGCGCCATCAGCGTGTTTGTGCCCTGTGATGGCCTGGTGAACTGTCTGGTGTGTACTCTGCACTCACCCGGAGTTGGCTGAGAAGGCCAGCAGCCTCCCTACGACCCTAATTTGGATTAAGCAGCTCAGAAAATGACTGAATGATTGAAAGAACATGTGCCAATTCGTTCCAATTTTGCCTAATAAACTTTGTTTCTCAGCATGATCAGCCACTTCCTGTTCGCCAAGGTGAAAGAATTACACCTACAGTACACATCGGAATGCTCAGAGATGCCCAGTGACTGTGGCACACGCAGATGAAATCTGCTGAGTATTAAGAACCACTTCATAAATGATCGTTAAAACGCCACTGCTGTCACTTAACATATTGAACCTTGTATATTGTATTTGTTATATATATATATATATATATATATATATATATAGTGGAACCACAGTACTCGAATGATTTAGAGGTCGAACAAATCGGAATTCGACCAAAAACTCCAGGATTTTTTGTCCCGGAAGTCAAGCAAAGTCAAGCAAAATCCGGAAGTTGAACGCTAAAAAAGCGCAAGAAAAAAAATAAGAATGAATGAGAATAAATGAGAGGGAGGGGAAATGCACGCTTTCCGGAAGTTGCTTGAGCTGTATCACCCTGATAAAGCTAAAGCTAGTAGCGCTATGAACTAAAAAAGCATGAGGAAAAATGAGAATGAACAAGAAAAAAATGAGACCAAGAGAGAGGGGTAATGCATGCTATGAGGTCTATGAGCTACTTCCATATGGCTTTGAAAAGACGGCAGAAACAAGCTACATTAGAAATGTTCTTCAAGAAAAGAAAGGAACATCCTGAAGAAGAGTCATCCACGCCAAAGTGAGTAGCAAGAGAATAAACACCTTTGGCTTATTTACTTGAAGCTGTTATGGAAGAGAATCCTCCTCCTCTCTCCCTCTCTAACATTTACGTATGCCAACTGCTCACCACCAAAAAGGTAAAATTTCTTATCTTTATTGTTCTTGTGCTTTAACTGACTGTAGTTTTTATTTTAGTGTACTGTATTCAATAATTTTTCACTTACTTTGCAGACTTATGGTATGAGTTACGGTACCGTTAACTTATGTTCAAAAGACGACAGAATGGATTAAGATAATTTACATTATTTGTAAAACAGAAAAATAGATCCGGAATTCAAACAAATGAGAATTCGACCAGCCGTCTGGAATGAATTGTGGTTGACTACCGAGGTTCCACTGTATATATATATATATATATATATATATATATATATATATATATATATATATATATATATAAAACACACACACACACACACACACACACACACACACACACACACACACACACACACACACACACACATGCACACACACACAGGGATCCCTCACTTTCTGCTGTTAATGGGGACCGAGACTCCCCCGAGACCACAGATCTTCACGAATTACGATCAACCCCCCTGACTGATGTCACGCTATAAATACTTATAATAACAGTTAAACATTCAAAAATAATGCATAAGATGTAAATAAAATATAAATACACACACACACACACACACACACACACACACACACACACACACACACACACACACACACACAGATGCACACCTCACATAAAAATGTAAGTAGGTTTTAATTTTTTCTTTTTTTTTTTTTTTTTGCATAATTGGTCTTGTTTTGAGGCATTTTTCTTAATTTTTCCATCATTTTCTGTAACCGCTTAATCCTAATTAGGGTCACGGGCAGGCTGTTGCCCATTCCAGCCAACTTCGGGCGAGGGCAGAGTACATCCTGGACAGCTGGCCAGGCCATCGCAGGGCGGAAACACGCCAACGGCTTTGCAGCCTACTCTTTACGAATGTCAGCAATGGTTCTTTAACATGCCTCACACCATAGACAGTGGGAGACAGGGCCGGCATTTGTTAGCTGCACTGGGGCGGGAGGGGGGGGGGGGCAGTGACAACCTTGTGGAGAGTGGGACTTGAACCCCCAACCTTTAGATCAGTGATCCAGCATCCTATACCACTAGACCAACACTGCCCTTTCCCCCCTATTTTTCCTTAATTTCCTTATTTTTCGATGGATATTTTTGAAAAACCCATGATGCACTGAAGCCACAGAAACTTTGGAGGGATCACTGTCTAATATTTCAGACTTAAATAAAGAGTTACTAATATCTACTGTATATACCTGCAGTGCAGCTAACTAGGTGATCACCAGCCGGTGATATCTCTACACTGTCTGTGGTGAGATGTCATAACGGAAACATTTTTTACTTTCATTATGTATATCTGCATGGCTGTCAGCATGTTTCTGAATTGTGATGGCCTGGAAGGCTGTCCACAGTGTACTCTGCCCTTGCTCTTAATTGGCTGAGATGGGCACCAGCCTCCCCACATCCCGGATTAGGATTAAACTGTTCAGAAAATGAATGAACGAATAATATGTATATAAACAGATGGAGAATGAATGGAGTCAGTGAGGGATGTGTACAGTTCTATTAATATAATAAACAGTAGAATATGAATGTATCATAGTGGATGTTGGTGCTGTATGGATGAGTTTTGTACAGTTTAATGTTCACAGGTATTAATGATTTCCGGTGGATTCAGTGGTACATTTCGTCAGTATCCGTCTCTCACTGAATGGTTCAGCAGGTTGTGAAGTGGGTTGAAGGTATTGTTCAATATCGTCTTTATTTTGGACAACATTTTCCTCTCCGAGGCCTACGTCAGACGGTTCATTTCCATCCCCACAATGTTACCAGCCTTGCAGATTGGTATCTTAGGTCAGTTTGTGTCTGCAACCCTCAGCGTGCATACAGCACAGCATCGAGAATAGAGAATAGCACAACAGATGTATAGAACATTCTGAGCAGCGTCCGACAGATGTTAGATGACCTTAGCCTCCTCAAAAAATAGAGACGGCTCTGGCCTTTCTCGGAAAGTACGGTACTTAACCTGGTCCAGTTTATTGTCAATATGAACTCCAAGATATTTAATCCTCCACCATTTCCACTTTGACGCCCTAAATGTAAACAGGGGTCGCTGGGGTTTTAGATCTCCTAAAACACACAATCAGTTTTTTGGTCTTTGTCACATTAAGCTGCAGAGGATTCTGCTCACACCATGTGATGAAGGAATCCACTGCAGCCTGACACGCCATCTCATCACCTCCACTGATACATCCAATGAGTCATCAGTAAACTTCTGAAGATGGCAGGTCTTTGTGCATCAGCTGAAGTCTGTTGTGTAGAGGGTGAAGAGAAAAGGTGCTCCAGGGTTGCTGACCACCGTGTCTGACATGCACTGCTGCAGGCACGTATATACTAAGGTCTTCCGGTCAGGTCATCTACAATCCAGGACACAAGAGAAGCGTCCACCTGCATCGCTGTCAGTTTCTCACACAAGAGGGTCAGCCTGATGGAATGCACTGGAAAAGTAATAAAAAAAAAACATGACCCTCACAGTGCTCGCTGGCTGGTCCAGGTCAGATTAGACACAGTTAAGCAGGTAAATAATGGCGTCCTCAAATCCGAAACAAAGCTGGTCAGCGGACTGAAGGGGGGTCGATATGCTGTATGTATGTAACCAGTATGAGTCTCTCGAGGGTCTTCATGACACGTGAAGTCAGTGCCACGAGTCTGTATTCCTGGAGACCACTTGGACAAGGGGTCTTTGGTACAGGAACAAATCATGACATATTCCACTGCACTGGAACACTCTGTAGACTCCGACTGATCGGGAAGATGTAATGTAAAACTCCACAGAGCCGAGCACATGCTTTTAGGACACGAGAGCTCAGTTTTGTTTCTTGACCTGATTGCAAGTGAAGTTGACGGTGGGGGAGGAGCGTCAGTTCCATCACAGGAGGCAGAGGTGCAGTGAGGCGAGGGAGGGAGAGGGATGAGTTAGAGGGGGTTGGGCAGCAGCCGCAGTGTCGAATCGGTTAAAGAACACATTGAGCTCATCGACCCTGTCTTCACCGCCCTCGGCTCCTCTGCTGATGGACGGCCTGAAAGCAGTGATGGTGTTCATACCACTCCAAGCCTCTCTCATGTTCTGCTGGAGTTTCCACTCCAGAATTCTCCTGTAATTGTCCTTCGCCTCTCTGATCTTGAAGGCAGCGGCAGCCTCCCCGCGACCCTAATTAAGATTAAGCGGTTCAGAAAATGAATGAATGAATGAATGAATATAAATGTGTGTGTGTGTGCGTGTGCGTGTGCGTGTGCGTGTGTGTGTGTGTGCGTGTGCGTGTGCGTGTGTGTGCGTGTGCGTGTGCGTGTGTGTGTGTGTGTGTGTGTGTAGTTCATATATGCTTACATTTTAAGGGATTAGATGGATTTCAGAGGACAATTTACAGATGCAGCTCAGCAAAATAAAAAGTCCATGTTCATGAATCATTTTTGAAGCTTGTCCATACCAATAAACACATAAAACAAGCCAAACTGAGACTACAACCTGTCTGTCAAGCTGCATAATTACAATTAGGCTTCCAATCCAGTAAGGTCTGACTGCATTACCATACAGGATCTTTCGCACTATACAAGCGCGTTACGAGATAAATTGTATTTCACATATGGAATTAAAACAAAAATTCTAAGCAGGAATGGAAATGGATTTTATATACACATGCACTTCATACAGATCTCATATATATATATATATATATATATATATATAAAATCACTTATCCCTTAACATCCGACGATGTCGTTGGGGCGCCTTCATGGCGAGACTTGGGCTGATTTGGCCTGGCGGAGCCCATCCCTCTCCAGATCGTAGAAACACGCTGACGGCTTTACAGCCTCTCTTTACGAAAGTCAGCAATGGTTCTTTTACATGCCTCTCACCAGACAGTGACAGACATGGCCTGCCTTTGATAACCCAGTTAGCTGCACTGGGGGGGACAGTGACAATCCCCAACCCCCAACCTTAGGATCAGCGACCCTGCGCCCTAACCACTAGACCACCACTACCCCACTATATTTTTTATATATATATAAAATATATATATATATATATATGTGTGTGTGTGTGTGTGTGTGTGTGTGTGTGTGTGTGTGTGTGTGTGTGTGTGTGTGTGTTGAATGAATGGTCTTACATATCTTAAACAAGCAGGGAAAAAATCTGGAAATTATTACATGAATGTAAAACAGCAATTACAGTAGGCCCTTCACCATTCGCAGTTCCGTGCTCGCGTTCCTGCATACCTGCATTGGTCAGAAACCCGGGAGTAACTGGCACGTGATTCAAGTTTAGCCAATGGCTGAGAGCTTTTGTTTCTCCCTCCTGCTGATTGGTTGCAGATGATGTGTACACCTCTTTTTTCTCCTTCACGCACGTCATCAACGTGATTGTTTGAATTGGGAATTCACTTTTTTTTCTTGTGTTTTTAATGATTATTTAAGCGCTATGATGTCACTCACGCCCTGCATGTTGTCTAGCTTCTGGTAAGGAGCCTAAGCGCTTTATTTATAAATATTATCGCAGTACAAAATTAAAATGTTTTAATTCATCATTACTACATTTTACTGCATTTTTACTGTAGTAATGAGTAAGACTGGCTAGAGAATGTGTTGAACAAGCAGATTTTAGAGCATGTAATATCATACATAGGGTTTTAAAACCGCGTCAATAGCTCGTAGATTTTCATGATCCGTGGTAGGGCCGGAACCGAACCGTCGCAAAAAACAAGGACCTACTGTACAATAATACATTTACATCATGTAAACTTTGAATTGTGTATTTGTGTTATGCCCTTAAAGCCTTCACAGTAATTCTACTACGGACTCACCAGTGAGCTGGTGTAGGTGGGGTCTGACGTGTCCTCTTGTAGGTATCGTGACAAGCCGAAGTCAGATACTTTACACACCAGGTTACTGTTGACCAGGATATTGCGAGCGGCCAGGTCCCTGTGAACGTAGTTCATCTCAGACAGGTACTTCATGCCTGCTGCAATGCCTCTCATCATTCCCACCAGCTGGATCACCGTGAACTGGCCGTCATTTTGCTTTTAGGAAAACACATAAATCGCACTTCATGCATATGTACAGCAGCAGGAAACTGTGATTCATTCAGCAGGAACATAATGGAACGTCTGGTAAACATCGTTAAGAGCGCCAGAGCTTTTCTCACCTTCTGAAGACACAAAGAAGAAAAGGCATAATTCTTTTGCCACTAAAATCAGATTATTTGCTGCTAACAATTATGTTCGAGCAGATTTTTTTGTTTGTTCCTTTGTGGCACTGAGTACGGCCAGGATGATTTTTTTTTTTTTTTTTCGCTCATGATGTAGATTCATGCTTCATTCTTTTGGGGATTTTCGTGATTGTTGTTGACACATGACATACAGTCTGGGAGGTAATGAACACAAACACCTTTTTTATTTCCTCTGTCATACTATTTTCACAGAATGCTCTTGAAGTCTAAAGTAAACACATGACAGAACCAGTTCAGTGTTTTTATCTTTTGTCATTTCTTCTTTTTTCTCCAGATTCTTAGATCTTATAGATAATTATTAATGGATGGTGCATGGAGAACACACAGGAAATGTCCAAACTGAAGCTCTCACCCCTTCTGAGCTCATTGAACTTTAAGCTATATTTAAAGCATAATGTCATTAATATGTGTGAAAAATGTTCGAACAAGTCAGAAGGGAATAAACTCAACAACATGCCATTTTGTTCATATAAAAGTGAAGCTAAATTTCCCTTCACCTCGGTGTTTCCACTACTAAGCTCATGGAAGAAAAAAAGCTTTGATCCCAACATAAGCAGAGAAAGCGGCAGAGAAATCAATGGCAACGTTACTCTGACGAGGTAGTTGCAAAGCTGACTTCAAAGAGAGCAGTCAGATCAAAGCAGAGAAAAAAAAAACAATCCATAAGATTGAAGGAGAAATGGGTTGAACATTGATTAAGCACTGTATCCGTCCACACTGTGAAAAGCTCATAACCCTTAGAAGCTTATTAAAGCTTGACTGTGGCAATCACTGTCGGGTGAATCATGCTGTTTGGAAAAGGGGAGAAGAGCAAGGTGATGTTAGCACGAGAGTGTCCTCCATCCCATTAATGCTCTATATTCACGATCTTCAGGCCTAATAATAAAAGCTCCTCCAATCAGCTTATTGAGTTAATGCATTACTACTGCCTTTTATGTGCATTTTATCCATCCATCTTCTGAACCAATTCATCCTAATTAGGGTGACAGGGAGGCCAGTGCCCATCTCAGCCGACTCTGGGTGAGGGCAGAGCACACCCTGGACGGTTCGCCAGGCCATCGCAGGGTGGAAACATGCTTACGGCTTTGCAGCTCCTCTCGTCAAAAGTCAGCAATGGTTGTTTTACATGAACCTCTCACCATAGACAGTAAGAGACACGGCCGGCCTTTCATAACCTAGTTAGTGCACTTGAGAGGACAGTGACAACCCATTGAGAGTGGGGCTTGAACCCCCAACCCTGGGATCAGTGATCCACCACTGGGCCACCACTGCCCCATGTGAATTTGAAACATATAATATCACAGATATTCAGTCAATTAAATGCAATTTAACATGCCGCTCTCCACATGTTCTACATTCTAATATTCTCATTCTCTTTCATTAGTTTCGTTAGTTATTATATATATAATATATAATATATTATATAATATATAATAATATATATATATATATACTCTAATAGAGCCTTTTCTTAGTAAATCTATATATTTTGGAGTTTTACCCTCAGAAAGGAATCCAGTGCTCCATTCTCCATAAACTCTGTGACAATCATGACCGGCCGACTTTTGGTGACGACACCCTCTAAGCGAATGATGTTGGGGTGATCAAATTGGCCCATGATTGATGCCTCAGAGAGGAAGTCCCGTCTCTGCTTCTCAGAATAGCCTGCCTTGAGGGTCTTGATGGCCACATAAAGCTCCCTCTTACCCGGCAGCTTCAGGCGTCCCTTATACACCTCTCCAAACTCACCTGAGGGGAAAGCCGCATCAGAAAAAAATTTAGCGACACCAACATGTAAACCATAAACACATATCGGAAAAGCAGTTAGAATAAATAGTGCAATCTAATATATATATATATATATATATATATATATATATATATATATATATATGTGAAACTAAAGAAGGGATTTTGACCTAAAAACATCACAGTCTGATACTGAGACAAATCCGTTTTTATCTCAAGTTGTCAACAAAGAATGTGGTTCCCCAGAAAACATGACCTCAACCCATCTGAGTGCATTCCCGCCCAGGTGTGCTGTTGTCCATTGTACATGCATGTGTCTAAAAGGAGGTGTCTACACCAGTCCACCACTCAGATGTCAGAACCAAAAAACCTGCTTCCCATAATTGCCCATGGATATTTGTGTGCAGATTCTATTTTGTTCTGTTTTAGTGATGACAGTTCATCAAGATCCCTTACAATGGTTCATCCAGGTCTGGTATGTTTTGTGAAGTCTGGTTAAGCTCTGCTACGATTCCCACCTTCTATCATGCTTGTCGTTAAATCAACACCACAATAATACTCAAAGATCTTGCCACAATCAGCGCAATCATCACAAATCCACCAGATTTCCTCACGTTCATCACCCCCCCCCCATGCTCATTACGATTCTCTGAAATCACAGAGACTGTAAACATCACACACTTACAGTCATTTTAACGTAACTGTAGAATGATCAGAGGTCAAGTCAAGACAAATTCAAATGATACTCAATATCCATTCATTCATTTTCTAAACGGCTTAATCCTAATCAGGCTGGTGCCTATCTCTGCCAACTCTGGGTGAGGGCAGAATACACCCCGGACAGCTCGCCAGGCCATCATAGGGCAGAAACACACTGACGGCTATGCAGCTCCTGTTGATGAGATTCAGCAATGGTTCTTTTACATGAACCTCTCACCAAAGACAGTAAGAGACATGGCTGGCCTTTGATAACCCAGTTAGTGCACTCTGGGGGGGGTATATATAACAAATGGTATAAACTATTATAATAAAATGCAAGATATGGTTTAACCGCAAAAAGAAGATGCCAGATAATAAATGCAAATTTAAATTAATTCTCCGTTCCCATGTAAATGTAATGAGTGCACTGATTTAGAATTAAGGATATTCATTAATATGTAGATAACATCAATAATGTAAACCCCAAATTTACACTTATTTGCATTTTAAAACTTTTCTTTAGCATAGCAGTGCAATTACAGCATTATACTGAAGGGGTGTTTGTATTTATTTCGTATTATTTTCTGGATCACATCAGGGCAGTGGTAGCCTGGTAGTAGTCCGGTGGCATAGAGCCTTAACTTGCAATGTGGAATATACAAAGTTTTTTGCTGTTTATATACCTCTGAGATGTGCTCTTTAAGAATCTGGATGATGCCACTCTGTCATCTTTGGGCAATCTGCACAATATGCAAATTAAGGTTGCCATTACCGAAAATCAGATTTTTGTCAATAATTCAGTAACTATACATGACATCACGATAGTTTTGGTGACTAACCCTATGTTTTGAATGGTAAGGAAAGAGATAAACCTTTTTTCTGTAAACATAAAAGCAATAGTTTGTTCTGAATATGCAAATTAAGGCTGCCTTCAATAGAAATACTTTACATCCATATATTAAAACCTTCACACTGTGTCCATAGAGATTTTCTTATTCATATCAATGAGTGGCACATAGACTGCCTTTGAGGCTGGGTTGATGTTCTGCCCTTGCTCTCTGCACAATCTGGTGTTGAACCCTCCAAATTTGATAGCGTTTGTACTTGTTGCAACAGACTTGAAGAACTCAAAGTCTAATTGTTGGGCTCTTTCAATTGCAGCGATTTGCTGTGTCATTACTCGAATAGGTAATACCGAAAGATGTGCTTGATTTAGGGGCATGTCCGGCTTCTTAGGACTTTCATATCTCTGGACAGGGAATGTCTTCAATGATTTGTTCTTTCATGTCTTCGTTTCGGATGCGGTGAAAGGTCTGGATATTAGCATCATCATTATCATGTTTGTCTACAAAAGTCAGTAGCATAGCCAGAGAGTGTGTGGAAAGGAGCCCATTCTGTGATGAAATATGTGCATGGAAGTTGTCAGAGACAAGCTAAACAAGACTGTCTTCAGCATGGACATGTCCACTGAATGATGCATTGACTACAGCTGCAGCTGTTGCAGAGGCTTTGAACCTAAGAACTTCATCATAGCTGCAAGCTGCAAGGAACTCATAGAACTGTTCAATCAACCCTTTCTTGTTTAAGACAACACCAAGTGCAATCTGGAGGGTTTTAAAATAACCACTTATGGCATGAGGAACAATGTTTCCAATGAGTGCGGACGGTAGAGTGTGGTCCAGCTTTGAAGAAAGCTTTGACAGCAAGGACAACAAAGTGGGGCTGACACAATCAGGGGCAATATCCTTGTTGATTCTGGCATGATAAATGTTTTAATCAACAATTGATTCCTTTACATCCCGAACAATCTGGTGAGCAATACTTTCAAGCCCAATCTCAACATCATCTTCTTCTCTGCTTGGCACCAGTCTCGACAAATATGATGCTTTACTTTGAAAGACAAGAAGATTAGCAACTCCTGTGCCACTTAACACTAGAAGATCTGAACCAAAAGTATTCTGACAACTTAGAGACTAAATTTCGGAGGCTAAGGTCCCTCCCTCCACTGGACTTGTACAAGTCGTATACGTCAACAGAATTCCAAACTCATGATGATTCTGCTGTCATTGCACTGACAGTTGTTTCAAAAGACAAATTCACATCTTCTTGGCCTTTACTAGATGCTGAGGCTAACTTCCCTGTCCTTGAACAAAACTTTATGTGACAGTCTTGGTGGTATCTCCCATCTGCTGCATGAAGATCACTCACTGCACCAATCAAACATGTCTCTACCTCCCGTCACCAGTTGTCACGATGAGATCCACAGACCACTAGAAGGGTTTCTTTAAGTCTTTTTCTTCTCACCACAGTCGGCTGTCCTGCAAAGAACAACCCTGCACCAACGATCTGGGTGTTTAGGGTCAATGTCAAGGCATTCCTCACCACAAAAAAAGGCAATGCTGTCTGAAGTTAAAGTCTCTGGATCCGGACTGCCACTGACGTTTCTGTGCAGGTATCTCTTTAGAACCTTTTGATGCACTCGATTTTTTCAAGTGTCTCTTGATGTGAAATTTTGATGTATATGTGGACACACAAGCTCTCTGATAAAGCACATTAATGTCTTTGTTTGACAGGTTAGTTTCAAGATGTTCATGGAGTCTGTCACCTCTCTGTTTATTTGATTGAATAATTGTCTGTATTCCCACATCCCCTGCAATGCTAAGCTCCTTCTTGGTTCCACTTTATTTACAAAAGATACAGCACCCTTCCATATTTCAACTTGTAACTGGAAGAGGAGATATATATGTTAATTTTAACTGCCATGAAAGAACCAAGCACTTTATTAGCAATGACTGGCTGTTTTAACCAGATCACCATTACTAATGCACTGAGAACCACCAAGTTACAGGATTTTGACGAAAATGATTGGCATATTCAGAACATATCATTGGTGTGACATACACATGCATTGCTCATTACCCTGCTACCTTTCCTGTGGCACTAACCGTGAAGAAAGACAATGCTCATGTTATGTTATAGTGTCAAGTGTGGATACTGAGATATTGATTAAATCAAAACTTCCAGTAATGGTTGCCCTAATTTACATATTGACAAAAATATTGAACTGATATTTCCAGAAATGGTCTAAGCCAATACTTTGCTTCTCCGATTGTAGAGATACACATTAATATTATTTTGATAATGCGTTACGTGCAGTTAAAGGCGCATTGACGAAAACAATATTTCCATTAATGGCCTCCTAAATTTGCATATTCAGAACAAACTAATGGTGTAATATTTACAGAAAAGGGTTTACTGGATTCCTTACCCTTCAATGGTGTTAGACACCAAAATTATCATCATGTCATGCATAATTACTGAGATATTGACAAAAAATATGATTTTCGGTAACGGCGACTGTAATTTGCATATTGTGCTGATTGTCCAAAGATGACAAAGAGGCATCATCCAGATTCTTAAAGAGCACATCTCAAAGGTATAGAAACAGCAAACTTTGTATATTCCACATTCCAAAATTCACCAAAAATCTGGGTCTGGCAACTGGACTATAGTCAAGGGCGCTGGTTCACTGATCGTAGGGTTGAGGGTTCAAGACCCACTCTCCACAAGGTTGTTACTCCCCCCTAACTGGGTGATCAAAGGCTGGCCATGTCTCTCACTGTCTATGGTGAGAGGTTCATGTAAAAGAACCATTGCTGACTTTTGTAAAGAGGAGCTGCGTGTTTCTGCCCCTCGTTAAAGGGTTGTGTCATGAAGGGAATCTGACGTTAAAAAAAAAAAAAGGAAAAAAAAACCTATGCCAATCCAAACATGCCAATCAGATGACTCACTGTGGCGACCCCTGAGAAAGGGAAATGCCGATAGGAAAAGAAGAAGTGTTATTTATCCTAATCGTATGAGGATAATTACTGTATAACCAGACATGGACAAGGTTTTTCCATACAGTCTGCTATAGTAATATTTTTTTTTGTGATTATTTATATAGTGTTCATGGTGATCTTAAAAGGTCTCTGTAATCAAACAGAAGTGAAGCTTTAATGAACAAGTGCTTTTGTCATGTCATTACAATAACCCTACAAACATCTGGAAGCTCATTCCCTTAAAAAACAACAACAACAGTAACATGAACAACAACAACAGTAACTCCCTCCCATCTACTTGTACACAGATGGACGAATTAGCTCACCTGCTCCGATGACTTCCTCGATTTTAACTGTGGAAACATCAATCTCTTTGGCAAATTCACGCACAGCCTCATTGGGATCCTCATAGGTGAACGGATCGATGTAGATCTTCATCCCTGGTGAGCCTGGCAGGGTTGGGCAGCTCATGGGCGAGTGGCAGTTAGACAGGTCAGGTCTCAAAGAAAGTTCTAGAACAGTTGATAAGTCCAGATATCAGAGGCATATACACAGAGACCCTTCAGTCAGAAACTTTATACTTCAGGAAACATTTTTCTCCAACTTTTTTAGTTCATTTTAAACATATGAGCTGAGGCAGGTATTACACTGGAGTGGTTCACGGCCCAGTCAGAAAGAATAACCAGATAGTCTAGTGTTGTTTTTCTAGCATTCAACACCATTGAACTGAGCAACCAAGAGCATCAACTTGGTTCTTGCTCTAGCACAGAATACATGGATGTGCTTACAATGTGGGATGAAGAAAAAATAGCTGGCATTAAGGTTTGGATGTTCTCATCTGCAAGGGTTTCCTCTGAGAGCTCCAGTTTCCTCCCACAGTCCAAAGACATTAATTTCAGTTTAATTGGCTCATCTTAATTGCTCATGTAAGTTTAAAAGATTCTTTCTCTCTATTAGCTGTGTACCTGTATGAGATTGCACCAGTTTCCCAAGCAACCCTATTGGAGACCAGTATTGATAACGAAAGCTACATTTGTACAATGTGTGAATGGTGGATGTAATGTGATATATGTAATAATATTAAATAATAAATAATATCTGTAATATATGCATAAAACATGCGCATTAGGCTGAGTACGTGTGTGTGCGTGTGAATTGGCTGAGTACGTGTGTGTGTGTGTGTGTGTGTGTGTGTGTGTGTGTGTGTGTGTGTATGTGTGTGTGTGTGTGTGTGTGTGTGTAAAGTTCTGTTCAAGCTGTTCAGGGTCTACCCCACCTTAGCTCAGTGTCATCACACTACCCTCGTAGATATCATGAGTGAGAGATAATGGACATGTGCAATCATATTTTATTTAAAATTAATTCATTTAATCATTCAAGTTCTAAGCTGCTTAATTTTATTTAGGGTCGCAAGGATGCCGGTACCCATCTCAGCTGACTCTGGGAGACGGCTCATACCTGGGGCAATTTAGAACCACCAATTACCTATTATGCATGTTTTAGGACTGTGGGAGGAAACAGGAATACCTGGAGTAAGCCCACACAAGCACAGGGAGAACAGCAAACTCCACAAAGAACCGCCCAGAATCACTCCCAGGACACATGCAACCACGGGGTCAGTTTATCAGTTATGCCGAGTGTCCTGTTCAAGTTTTTCACCAAATATTTCCATTTAAACTTTCAGAATTATGGCATGGGGTGACATGATGGTGTAGTGGCATGGGGTGAAACGGTGGTTAGATTCCCAGCTCGAGTGTTTCTGTGTGGTGTTTGCATGTTCTCCTCATGCTTGCATGGATGGATGTTTCCTCAAACAATCCAAAAACATGCACAGTAGGTTAATTGGCTGTTCCAAATCACACCTAGGTGTGAGTGTGAATAGTTGTATGTGTTTGGCCCTCTGATGGCCTGGTGAGTTGTCTAGTTCTAATTAGGGTCAAGCATCTAGGAAAATAATTGAATAAATTAATGAATTATGGCATGATCAACACATGCCCATCACAAGATGTAATTGGTTGGCTCATGATTGGCGCATTGACAAGGTCCGTGATGATGAACCAAGAGATTGCAAGCACAAATCCGGTTTAATGCACATAGCTGTCCATAGCTGGGAGTCCATGAACTAATCAGCCAAGCTCCCATGTGAAAAAGGGACGGAATACGCCCGCTTCCCTGTCGCTCACAGTGATGATCAGTAAATCATGGGCGTCTGTGAGCTCATTCGTACAAGTGGCGGATAGCACTTTCATTCCGAGTGTGTTAGACCTCCCCAAATTACGCATGTGCAACAGTTCATAAAGAGGCAGGTGGCTAGTGTTGTATGTCACAGAGTGGGCATGTGTATGCTTTTGCCCCTATGTGGTCTGTGGTGGTTGTGTGATGGGCCACACCTGATGGGTGGGAATTGGATACAACTACAATTAGGTAGAAAACGGGGGAAAATCCAAGGGAAAAAAAACATGAGATTGGTTACATGTGTTACTTGCTCATCACTCAAACACTTCCTATTCAGGTCACAGGGAAGCTGGAACCAATCTCTGCTCACCCTGAGTGTTGTGGGGAACACCTTAAACAGCTTGTGAGACTACCACAGGTCAAACACCCACACAACTATCTCCTCTATGGAGTAGGAACAGCCAATTAGCCATGTAATCTTGGGACCTGTGGTTTACACAAGAACGGACAGAACACATAAACTTCACACAGGAAACCCCCCCCCCCCAAAGCCCAGGACTTGCACAGTTAATTGACTTAATTGACTACAGCAAACTATTAAATGTAGAAAATATTCTAACAAGCAATTGCCCTTCCATTTAATGTTCCCATTTACTAATGAAGATCCTGTCTGTGTTCATTCTGGATGAATATAAAGGTTTACTGGTGAAATTGTCCCTGCTCACAGGCTTAGTGTCTCTTGTTCAAATGCTCTACATCTTGTTTTGGTTGTTTGTTTACAATGTAAACAATTGTAACAATGATGTGACCGGAGGAACGATCTCGTGATTGCGTGATAGCTTGGCGGTGAAACAGCGATTGGTA
This sequence comes from Plotosus lineatus, assembly GCA_024760905.1. NCBI lineage: Eukaryota > Metazoa > Chordata > Actinopteri > Siluriformes > Plotosidae > Plotosus > Plotosus lineatus. The sequence continues at coordinate 2,989,892 of CM045743.1, forward strand.
GAAAGTGTAAAAGTCTGAGATCGAGTGATGAGAAACAGAAGAAGGGAAACGATTTCAGGAGAAATAATAAAGACGGTGATGTCATTAATGTGATAGCGGCCGCTGCAGGGCTCATTATCACTCGCGTACAGGAGGAAACTAATGGTTCAGAAAGACACTGTGGACCCGATTCCATTTTATTTCCAACAGACACCACTGTATTCCATCTTTATTCCAAGTATCTGGGAAGGGAACAGCAAACTTCAGGACTGTCTGAAAGAAACAACATGTAGTCTACAAATCATTTAAAGTCCTGGAAGATTCTTCCGAGTTGCACCATTGATTGTCTTTGTGGACAGAAAATAAGCTAATGTTTGCTGAAAGGTTATCAAAATGATTGCAATTGCAAAACAGCTGGAGAGCAGAACTGTCTGGATGAATTCATCATAAGTGTAAAGTCTATAAATGTCATATAAATGTCACAACAGTAAACTGAGTCAAACCATAAAATGTCTCAGGTTGAAAACATCCCACTCCCAAATATAAAGAATCACAGAAGCAAATGACTTCGATTCAGCCGGAAAAAAAAAAAAAAAAAAAATAAAAAAAAAATAAATAAATAAATAAATAAATAAATAAATAAAATAAATAAAGTGTAAAAAAAATAAATAAATAACAAATAAATAAAAATTCACCCACCTGGTAACTAATAAACCGAAACTGATGATGAGACCATCAGTATAAACACTGGACGCACCAGCTGGTGGCAGTGAAGCTAAACTGTGGCTAACTGAAGATTGAGCCTTGATCTCATTCCTCTCCTGACACCCCCACCACGCACTTACACTCAGCCACCCCGCCTTTGATAGTGTCAAATCCAATTTCCATGTGCAGCTTCGTCCCAGAGGACCTGGTAAACAGATAAAGCCTACCAAACTGCACTTTATGTCTAAAATGTGTGCAGCTGCATGTATAATCATCATCAGCGTTCCCATGAGTGCTTGTGTTTATCCATGCAACTCTCATTTTCATTCCATCTAAAAAAAATGGCAGGAGGAAGAGCAGCTCATTGATGGTCACTCATTTTCATTATTAAAGAGAATCGACGGGGTAACGGCTGTGTTGTATTATTATTTGATTATTATGAGAGTTGCATTTATTTGAATCATGAAGCTGTAGTGAATTACTAATGACCATTTTAAAATCATTAAAATCTCTACAACGATTCCCAAAGATCTTTATGATGAACAGTATATATAATATAAATATTCATATGATACCGATCATAATCTCCCCTGATGGTTCGGATATAAAATGGAGACTCGAATAATTGCAGACTGGTTCAGGGAGCATAATCTTCCTCTCATCGAACTGGGTTATCAAAGGCCGGCCGTGTCTCTCACTGTCTGTGCTGTGATGCATGTAGAAGAACCATTGCTGACTTTCGACAAGAGTAGCTGCATAGCCATCTGTGTGTTTCTGCCTTGCGATGGCCTGGCTGCCCAGGGTGCACTCAACCTTCGTCAAGAGTCAGCTGAGATGGGCGCCAGCCTCCCTGCAGCCCTAATTGGAATTAAGCAGTTCAGAAAATGAATGAATGAATAATGACAACAACCCATAGAAGAAAAATAACAGCTCAGCACGGTGGTGTAGTATTTAGCACATCCACCTCACAGTGGAAAGGCCATGTGTTCCAGTCCCAGGATTGGGCATAGATGTTCTCCCCAGGCTGGTTTGAATTTCCTCATAATGCACATAACTGGCTGTTCCAAATTGCCGACAGGTGTGAGTGTGATTGGTTAAGATTTCCCACCCCTCGGACTGGTGAGTTGTTTCAATGCAAGCCGACTCTGTGTTGTTCCAATAACACAACTATAAAACAGATTATGTGCTTCCTGCACTGTAGTATGTTCCATTTTGCCCTATGTCCTCAACCCTATGTCTATCATCTATTTAAGCTAATTAATGGCTCGTAACAAAAGCTCTAACAAACAGCTGGACCATGCCCTCAGTTCACATAGACAGTGGACCAGATGGTGGGATTTGTGTACCAAGGTACTGAGGTGTTTTGTATCATGTATGAGCTCATGTGTCTGGGAGGAGTTCTCCCTGTGCACATGAACCAATGAGCTAACTGGCTATTCCTAATTGTCCCTAGCTGTGAGTGTATGTGCGAATGGTTGTGTGCGTTGGCCCTGCAATGCTCCAGTGAGCTTTTTTTCTTTGTTTGTTTTTCCACATTTTTCTCCCTCACTTAGTCGTATCCAATTCCCACCCATCAAGTATAGTCTTCCCTGTTACGCAACCTGCTCCAACAAGGGAGGGCAAAAGTATACACACACCCCCGCCCTGTACATGCAATGATAGCCACCTGCATCTTTTTTGAACTGCTGCACATGTGTATTTTGCGGTCTAACACGCTCTACGGGAAAGTGCTGTCCACCCCTTCATACAAATGAGTTCATAGACACCTATGATTGGCTGGCGATCGCTGTGAGTGACATGTGAGAGCTCAGCCAATTAGCTCCTGTGGACTTCCATTTGCGGATTGTGGCATTAACCCAGATTCTAACTTGCAGTCTTTGAGTTAGAATTGACGTACCTTGCCGATGCACCACTCGGAAGCCCACTGTGGGCTATGTAGGGCGTGTATCTCACCTTAAGGATTTAGTGTTTCAGCCAAATAAGTAATGAGAGAATGACAAATACATGAATAAGTTGGAGGAATTTATGTTCCGATATTATCAGGAGGGAGTAGAAATTGTTTTGATGACAGTCATGAACAGGTCATCAACAGGTGTAGTAATGAGTAGTAGTAGTAGATCTATATTGCGCTTTATCCATACTGAATATTATACTCAAAGTGCATTGGAGAGTGTTCAGTTAATGATAATAACTTTTTTATTGATAAAGTACATTACATACATGAAATTTGTTTGTTTTGTTTTGTTTTGTTTTTTTGTGCTCTGGGCACCTGTCGCCACTGTGCAGCACCAGTTATTGCATTGTTCTATCTTTTGATGCTAAGCACCAAGCAGGAAGCAACAACTGCCAAACTTAACATCTTATGGTATGACGTGGCCGGATTCGAACTTTGACCTTTCGCAGGACAAAGCGAACTACCAACAGAGCTAAATACCCGGTTAATTACCACCTAACGGCAAGAAGGTTGTGGATTCAAGCCCTGTGGTTGGACAGGGCAGTTCTGTATGGAGTTATAATGTTCTCCTGATTGCAAGGGATATCATGCAGGTGCTATGTATCTGAACACAATGGTTTATTTGGGTCTGGTCAGGACTGAACTGCTGACCTTTGGGTATATACTAGTGTGTGTGTGTGTGTGTGTGTGTGTGTGTGTGTGTGTGTGTGTATATATATATATATATATATATATATATATATATATATATATATATATATATATATATATATATATATATATCCATATTGTCCCCAAATGATGATGGGTTTCCCTTTTGGACCTGGTTCCTCTCACGGTTTCTTTCTCAACTGAGAAAGGTTTTCCTTACTGCCGTCACCATAGCCGATGCTCATTCGGGATGTGTAGGGGTTGTAGAAAATATTTGAACTCTTTTATACTTTGTAAAGTCCTAAGTTTAATGTGTTCAATTGTAAAAAGCACAAACACAAATGTAACTGAATTGCATTGAATTGAATTGAATATTGTCTTGGCTTGAGTCCATGCATAAGTGGGCTCAGTTTTCCTGTTTGACATTTGATCTAGTCATAAATTCATAGACACTGTAAATTGTGTCCATCCTCTTTCTCAAAAATTGCTGGGCTGATCAATCTGAAATTTTGCACATAGGTTTCCTGTGATGTGTAGGTTTCAAACACTTGGCAGTTTCTCTGTTTGACCTTTGACCTTGTCAAATTACTTTTGCTCAGACTATTTCTCAAGAACTGCTCGGTGTTGAGGGCTTTGGTATCACTAATAGCTAATTACTAATTACTCCATAAATCTTACTTGATCTGGTTGCTTTTTGCAGTGGCATCGAAGAATCTGAAACAAATGCTTCAGTATCTTACATTTCCTTTTAATTTCATACAGCAGATTTTCCCAACACAAATTATGTAGTACAAATGATACCAGAATGGAACAGCCTAAATGATTGAGAGGTTGTGTCATCAGTGAGACACTGTTAGCTATCCAGGTAGGTAATGGTACATCATGTGACAATAACCTAAAATATAGTTTAGGGTTTTTTTTTTTTTTTTTTTTTTTTTTTTTTCTGTGTAGTATATACTAAAAATGTGTCAGCAGAATGTATAAGCCTCAAAAAATACCTGAACCTTTATACTAAAGAGGTGATCAATATCACAAGTTAGAATGTAAACAGAACCCTGGGGCAGTGCAGAACCCGGAATTTCTCAAGGATCACTAAATTATCCTGATTCTGACACTTCTTTATTTTTCTCCTCATGATCTTTCTCTATTATGTTTCTGTTTATTTTCTGTATTCATGTCTATTAGTAAAGGCCTGAGATTTGACAGCTCAGAAAGTATATAGACAGTACTCTCCTTTTAAAATGCCTTTGTGATGTAGGAGCCTATCAGCATGGCACATCGTGACTTGGCAATCTTTACCCACTCTTTCTAGCAAAAGTGTTCCAGATCTGTCAGACTGTGAGGGTCTCCGCAGCAGAACACATTTCACTCCACAGATTTTAAATTGGATTTAGGTTTACGCTCTTGGTGGGCCATCGCAAACCTTTATCTCCTTCTGTTGAAGCCAGCCTTTTCTGTTGATTTGGAGATATGCTTTGGGTCACTGTCATGCTAAAAGGTGAAATTCCTCTTCATGTTCAGATTTTTAGCAGAGACCTGACTTAGGTGCTATTTGGAATTGCTCAAGCTTCTCCCACACCGATAGTTACAGCCGAGGAATTACAACCTCAAAGCATGATGCTGCCACAACCATATATAACTATGGGTAGGATGATTGACTGCTGCTGTGTAGTGTTGGTTTTGTCCTGAGCATTCCTTTTGATGTTATGGCCAAATAATTCGACCAAGTACCATCAGGATCAAACTCACCGCATTGTTTTGAGAGACTTGATGCAGGTTTTTTTGTCAACTTTACTTTGGTGTGGATGTGGTTCCTTTAATGTTCTTCCTTCATTTTATTGATATGAGGATTATTTAGTACACCGCAGTACTTGTCAAACATTTCTGCAGCTTTTTAAATTCAATTCACTCTCAAAAATTTGCAGAAGTACTCAATCCTAACAGAGCTGCTGAGACTCATCCTGCCCGACTGGGAGATGGGTGGGTTCCAACCTGAACAACTTAGTAAGGCCAACACAAACCATTCGCTCTCACTTTCACACCTAGGGTCACTCTGGAACAATTCGCCTAATATGCATGTCTTTGGAATGTTGGGGAAACTTGAGCACTCGGAGGAAACCCAAACAAGCTGAGGAAGATGCAAACATCACACACAAACATGTTTGCACTTGAACCCAGTTTAGGTTCTAGCACTTGAACCCAGAACAGTCTTACTACAAGGCAGAGATCCTAACCACTACACCACAGTGCCATCTAATTTAGTTCAACTTGTCTGCAACCGCTTATCCTAATTACAGCCGACTCTGGGAGAGGGCAAGTACACCCTGGACGGCTCGCCAGGCAAGGCGGAAACATGCTGACGGCTTTGCAGCTACTCTTGTCGAAAGTCAGCATTGATTCTTTTACATGAACCTCACACCATAGACAGTGAGACACAACGGTCCTTTGATAACCCAGGTAGCTGCACTGGAGGAGACAGTGACAACCTGTGGTGAGTGGAGCTTGAACCCCCAACCTTAAAATCAGTGATCCAGCAACTATATCACTAGGCTACCACTGCCATTTAGTTCAACTGTATTTTGATTATTTTAATGTGCATTGTGCTTTTACAATTAATTGTGATGTTTTAGATCGTTTTTAGTCTCTTGAAAGTCTCTGAACCAGTTTTTATTATTATTTTCATTATTTTAAACTGGATGCATGTTACGATATACGGTGGTATGAAAACGTATCTGAACCTTAAGGAATTTCTCACATTTCTGCATAAAATCACCATCAAATGTGATCTGATCTTTGTCAAAATCACACAGATGAAAAAAACAAGTGTCTGCTTTAACTAAAACCACCCAAACATTTATAGGTTTTCATATTTTAATGAGGATAGCATGCAAACAATGACAGAAGGGGGAGGAATAAGTAACTGAACCCTCTGCCTAAGGAGACTTAAAGAGCAATTGAAACCAATTTTTACCAAACAATTTAAGTCAGGTGTGTGCCCAATCACTGATGAGCATCTTAAAGCTGCCCTGCCCACTATAAAACGCACACCTGGTAAGAATTGTCTTGATGAGAAGCATTGTCTGATGTGCACCATGGCTCGCTCAAAAGAGCTGTCTGAAGACCTGCGATCAAGAATTGTTGATTCGTATAAAGCTGGGAAAGGATACAAAACCATCTCGAAAAGTCTGGATGTTCATCAATCGACAGTTAGAGAAGTTGTCTACAAATGGAGAGAGTTTGGCACTGTTGCTTCTCTCCCAAGGAGTGGCCGTCCACCAAAGATGACACCAAGAGTTCAGTGCAGAATACTCAGAGAGGTAAAAAAAAAAAAAAAACCCTAGAGTGTCCACTAAAGACCTACAGAAATCACCGGCACAGTCCAATATCTCTGTGCACACATCAACTATATGTAAAACAATGCCCAAGAATGGTGTTCATGGGAGGACTCCAAGGAAGAAGCCACTGCTGTCTAAAAAAAAACATTGTTGCTCGTTTAATGTTTGCAAAAAGGTACTTGAACACTGAAGTTTGGGCAAAATATTTTGTGGACTGATGAAACCAAAGTTGAATTGTTTGGGAGGAACACACATCGTCATGTATGGAGGAAAAATGGAACAGCTCACCAACATCAACACCTCATCCCCACCGTGAAGCATGGTGGAGGGTGCATCATGGTTTGGGGCCGTTTTGCTGCCTCGGGGCCTGGGCAACTTGCAATCATTAATGGGAAAATTAATTCAAAAGTTTATCAGGATGTTTTGCAGGAAAACCTGAGGCTGTCTGTCAGACAGTTGAAGCTAAAAAGAGGATGGATGCTGCAACAAGACAATGATCCAAAACACAGAGGTAAATCAACTTCAGAATGGTTTCAGAAGAACAAAATACACGTTCTGGAGTGGCCAAGTCAAAGTCTAGACTTGAACCCCATTGAGATGCTGTGGCATGACCTCAAGACAGCGATTCATGCCAAACATCCCAGGAATCTGACTGAACTACAGCAGTTTTGTAAAGAAGAATGGGCCAAGATTAGTCCTGATCGAATAGCCAGACTGATCTGCAGCTACACAAAGCATCTGGTTGAAGTTATTTCTGCCAAAGGGGGGGCCACAAAATATTAAATGTGATGGTTCAGTTACTTATTTCTCCCCCTTCTGTCATTGTTTGCATATTATCCTTCTTAAAATAGTAAAACCTATAAATGTTTGGGTGGTTTTAGTTAAAGCAGACACTGTTTTTTCATCTGTGTGATTTTGACAAAGATCAGATCACATTTGATGGTGATTTTATGCAGAAATGTGAGAAATTCCAAAAGTTTCAGATACTTTTTTCATACCACTGTACGGTTTCATCAGTCAGAGGTTATTAAGAATAATTTTATTGAGGTGTGGAAATTAGCGAAGGCAATGTCAGATGCTGTCATAGGTTCGGGTCCCATCCCAATACGGCATGGTGATATAGCTTCCAGCAGACCATGGTCGCTGAACTGCTGGATGTCCAAGTGGTGTTCCAAAAATATGGCCTTCATAGATAATTGGAGGACTTTTGAGGGTGAACCTGGCCTGATAAGGTAGAACGGTATCCATCCTACTTGGGAAGGTGCTGCTCTCATTTCTTGCAGCACAGCACTTAGTTTAAGAACATGACTCGTCAGTCAGTGAGTATCCCGAGCCAAAACCAGAGAGAAAACAAACAGGCTAATCCGAGCGTCTGCTAGCTGTGCAGGGTTGTCACTCAAGGTCAAGTTTAATGCTTTAGAGACTGTGTCTGTTTCCCGAACTAAACAGAAATATAAAAAGCTCTCAGAGAGTCTGTTTCAACAATCTTATTAACCTCAATTTAAATCCTACTGAATCTACATCTTGCACCTTTGACCTAAAGATCAGGTTATTAAATATTAGATCTCTTACATCTAAAGCTCTTATTGTTAATGAAATCATTACTGATCAGGAGTTTAGAGTAATGTGTTTAACAGAAACATGGATTAAACACAGTAAATATGTAGCATTATATGAAGCTCCTCCTCCCAGAGACAGTTATATACAACAACCTTGTTCTACTGGCAGAGGAGGAGCATCATAGTTTTTTATACTGATAATCTCGAATTTATACAAAAATCCAGATATGAATTTAATGTGTTTGAAATTCTATACACTAACATTACGGATGTTCCTGAAAAATATCCACATGCATCTGATTCCTTTAATTATTATTTACAGACCCCTGGGGCATCAGATTCCATTTATTTTTATGTATACCCCCTCCCCCGACTCAGAATTCCAACGTGAATTTTCAGATTTCATTCCACACCTGGTTGGTTCTTTTAGATGAAGCTTTAATTATTGTTCATTTTAATATTAATAACCCCGAGGATCCTTTAAGAGCAGAGTTCGTATCTATACTGGATTCAGTTCGGGGGTCAATCAGAATGTAATAGAATCCACTCATAAAGCTGCTCACACTCTCAATTTAATACTAACTTTAGAAATAAATATTGAAAATATAGTCACAGTTCCAGTCAGAAGCTATTTCAGATTATTATCTTATCTCACTTACACGCCTCTTAGTACTAATACATACACCTCACCACATTATTGCATTCAGCGATACTTTCACGTCAACAACTGCACAGTTTCATTATTAATCTTCCAGAATTATCAACTATGCTCGGATCACCATCAGAAACCACAGTACTCGATCAAGACACCAATTGCTTTGAATCAATGCTAGATAACGCAGCTCTTCTTAAAAGAAAATAAGTCAGACAGAAAAATATAGCCCCCTGGTATAATGATGACGCCCACTATAACCGAATAAATGCAAATTATAAGGAAAATGGTATCAAACTAAATTACTGGTGTTCCGATTAGAATGCAAGGAGAGCCTTGTTAATTACAGAAGAGCTCTGAGTGCTGCTGGCGCAGAATATTTCTCAAATTTAATAGAAAATAACAATATAATACAAAATACTTATTAAAATTGGTTTAGAATTTATAATATAATGCTATCAGATCCACAAGTTGAGTGTTTTAGCCCCATTTAAAAGACAGAAGTAATTACATTAATTTCCTGATCAATCCTCCACCTGTATGTTTGATCCAGTCCCTCCATGTTCATTTAAACAGATATTATCAGAAGTGATCAGCCCTTTATTAAATGTAATAAATTCTTCCCCGAGCACTGGTTATTTACCAAAATCCTTTAAACTAGCAGTTATCAAACCTCTGATTAAAAAACCTGATCTCGATCCATATCAGCCATCCAACTATAGACCAACATCAAACCTCCCCTTTATCTCTAAGATCTTAGAAGAAGCTGTAGTGCAGTAATTATGTTCATAGCTTTGTAGGAATAACATTCACCAAATGTATCAGTCAGGTTTTAGGCCTCATCAGAGCACAAAGACAGCACTTGTTAAGGTGGTAAATGACCTACTGGTGGCCTCCGCCCACAGCTTGGTCTCCATACTTGTGTTACTTGACCTTAGTGCAGCCTTTGACACTATTGATCACAATGATTCTGATTGACAGTTTAGAAAATGTTGGGTGTTAAGGGAACTGCCCTCTTCTGGTTTAAATCTTATTTAACTGACTGTTATCAGTTTGTAGATGTAAATAGTGATTTCTCTGTAGATTCTAATGTGAACTTTGACCACAAGGTTGACCACAAGGTTCTGTTCTAGGCCCATTGCTTTTCCCTCTATATGTGCTCCCTTTGGGTAATATTATTTGTGATTGTGGCATTTGCTTTCAGTGTTTTGCTGATGACACGCAGTTATACATTTCAGCAAAGCTAAATGAGAGACATCCACTTAATAAAGTTAAGAAATGTGTAAAGGACATTAGACACTGGATGCTCACTAACTTCCTCCTTTTAAACTGTGATAAGATAGAAGTTCTTGTACTCGGATCTCAGGCAGCTAGAAATAAGGTTTCTAATGATGTAGTAAGTTTGAATGGTGTTTCAGTCTCATCATGTGTAGCAGTAAAGGACATTGGAGTGATTATTGATTCTGGTCTTTCATTTGAAACTCATGTAGATCATATTACTCGGGCCACCTTCTTTAATCTCAGGAATGTTGCTAAAATAATACATATGATGTCAGTGCATGATACAGAAAAACTTGTTCATGCTGTGTTACCTCGAGATTGTTCTAATAGGAACATCAGCAAGCTCCAGTTAGTTCAGAATGCAGCAGCAAGAGACTTTTCTAGAACAGGAAGACACGAGCATATCACCCCACCCTTATTTGCACTGCACTGGCTCTCAGTTACATTTCACATCGGACATAAAATACTACTTTTAACTGATAAAGCACTTAATGATCTCAGATCTCACTCCACATTATCTCAGCAAACTTCTTATTGTTTATGATCCGGCATGACCCTGTAGATCAAAAGGTGCAGGATGCTTAGTGATACCTCGAATAATGAAGACTACTGCAGGGGCTGTGGTCTGTCCTGATTTGCTGATGCTGATCAGAGTTCTCATCTTGAAATCTTCTTGCAGATGAAGTTCTATATGGATCCAGGTGTGCACTAATAAATTGTGAAGATGACTTTTCACTGCTGGTTATATAAACTCTTTCCCACAATTTTTTAGGACTTACAGTTGTAGAATCAACCGAACAACATTTTAGACTGTAATGAAGTTTCTCTTATATAGAGTTTTCTTTGCCAACGTTGCCGTGGGCAATGCTAATTATGGATATGTAGGGGCTGTAGGAAATGTTTAAATTTGTTTATACTTTGTAAGTCAGTTTCACTGGGTAAAGCTGCTTTGCAGCAATGTCAATTGTAAAATAAAATAAATAAATAAATAAATACAACTGAATTGAATTGAATGTTTAGTTCTGTATTTTCCTCATTGTTTATTCTTAATTCAGTATTCAATGGTGAATATAATGTTTGCTGTTTATTCTGGTTTTTTTTTTTGTTGTTTTTTTGTTTGTTTGTTTTTTGTTTTTTTGTACCTTTCTTCTGACAGATACGTTTCAAGAGTAAAATCTCTTTATGATATCATGAGACTGTAAAGGGCAAACCTAACACCCCCCCTCTCTCTCTCTCTCTCCGTCCCTCCCTCCCTCTCTTCCCTTCTCTCTGTATATTCTGAGATACATATGCTACTTCTAAGATGCCAGTGATCCTGATGCTTCTGCTCACGAAATCCCGTGAGCCGTCTTGATGTGCTATTACTGATTGGAAGTCTCGTGTTCGAAGACCCTCACTCCTGCTGATGATCCACTCAGAAGATGTGAAGATG